>WYDI02004363.1:0-46672 GCA_009867235.2 Psittacus erithacus | reverse complement strand
GGGCTGCTCTGAATCTCTTCTCTGCCCAACCTGTAACTGTGCCTGGGATTGCTCCGACCCAGGTGTAGGACCTTGCATTTGGCTTGGTAGCCAAGACATAGGTCTTTTCAATTTGGTTTGTTTTAGATGCAAGTTATTCAGCATGGGACAATAGCATACCAGTGTAGGAATTTTTGCAGGTGAGAAATTCAAATTGCATCTATATGGAACAGCCTAAATGAAAATTTGGAAAGCCCCTCAGGAAAACTTGAAGCTAGTTTACTGAAGATTACACTTCTTTTACTACATGATTTTTGGAATAGTTCTTAGAAGCAGGTCTTAAAAGACAGATCATGGCACTCCAACAGCAAGATAAACCTTTTCCATCCGAATTTATATTTATGAGATTATTAATATCTCTGCTGGGGAGGTAAAAAAATCCATTTCTATGTTACCAACATGACCAATGATGATGAAGTATCTGAAATGCAATTGATCGCTTTTTAAAACTAAAGAAAGAAGTCACCTTGCTAGCTGGGAATTTAAGGTATGATTTCAAAGAGTCTTGCCAGGCAAACTGGCTGATCAGACTTAAAGCTGTGGTAAGGCAACACTGAAGAATATCCTTAATTGTAAACACAAAAGTAATTTTATAGAAATCAGCATGACTCAAAAAAATTAATTATATGCTCCCTGGAACCAATGTTTTAACTCTAATCTTTTGCAGTCAGACTTCAACACATACATCTGGAGTGTTTCAAGTTCATTTGCTATTTTCATATGCTTCTGATTACAGTGTAGGATTGTGTTGCAAGTACTCTGGTAACTAATGTGCATTAGTAAATAGAATTTACTTCTAAATAGACTTTACTTCTAATGCTCTATGAAAGCACATGAAATTTGTAGAGAATTCTCTGTTATTTCACAGAACAGATGCAGCATTGTGAGCATGTATTCTGCCTTCCTAAAAATGCCTTTCCCAATATGCTTTGTCCTTGGTTTGGAGGCAAAAGATTTCTAAATGTGAGGTCCACCTAGAACTCAGAGAGTTATGTAGTGGGACTGCTGAGACTCAAGGTGCCAGCACAGTATAAGGACCCCTTGATTGTAAGATTTGCTCAGACAACAAGCTAGTTTTCACAGGTTAAGTGATTTTCTATCACCACTGACATCATATGTATTAAAATTGGCCAGGTGGACACCTATTTCTTGTTATGAATCACTCAAGGAGTCAGGAGTGATGGTTTTTGAAATCTAGTGTCTGAAGCTTCTCCACATGCTCAAGCTTACTCAAGGAATCCTTGCTATGTTGTTATACACTCAGTCCCATCCTGTTGATAATCTAGTTAAAACTGAAGTTCTTTTTCCAGTAACACACCTTTCAACTGGCCAAAAGTCACCAGTTTTCTGATGTGAAGGACTTCTTTAGTCTTAAGATGACACACCCCTATGAAAAGTGAGAACTCAGTTGATATGTTATGAAGAAGTAAAGAGCATATCTGAAATGCCTGGTGAGAAGAAGCTTTGACCTATTACAGTTTTGCTTCCTGGCAATACAAGCCCCTGGTTATTCCATTTTTTTTCCCAATGGCTGTGGGATTGTCATAGTAGAATCAACTACAAGACTTTTTTCCCTAGGGTCTGTATGTATAGAATTCTTTCATACGCAGAATTCTATAGCACTGTTTTTCTCCAAAGCAGATTCTACAATTGATAATCAAGGGCTAAGAACACACAAAGATGTGACTTAGGTGCTGCACACTATTTTCAAATGTTTTAGGGAAGATAATTCACCCTTTGCTTATGAATCTTTCTTTATGATGGGAATGTCCCTTGTAAAAAATGCTAAGAGGCAGAATAAGGACAAATGCTGATGTACTTCTGGATGCAGGAGAAGGGATTATGCTGAGCAGGCCTCTAACAAAACCCAAAGAATACGCAGGCTTGTGCGCCATATTGCTTTTTTGGGTAAAGATTACCTTTCAAAAAACAATGCTCTGCGTGCCAGCCCCCTTGTGGTAGTGTCTTTTGAATTAGATGAGATGCATAAACTAATAAAATTGCGCTGAAACAGTAATAATTTTGGGCAAGTTGACACAGAGGAAGACTCAACTACTGCAGCTTTAGTGAAAATGGTTATCTAAAATTTCTCCTGAGAGCAGGCAGATATTAATGATGAAGCAGTGAGTGCAAGGGATGGAAGCCTAGCTCTGTATGACTGTCATTAACCCAAGCGGAAATGGGCATACTATTAATTACTGCTGAGCCGGCATGTAGTAACTTAAAATGATAATAATTCAGAATTTCTCCTCTGTCTGAAAAAGATCAGTGTTACCTCTGATATTCGTAATATCCTTAACTAACTTTAGCTTTATGCCAATGTATTTTTCCGAAGCTCTTCAAAAAGTACCAGTCCCAATCTGATTTGAGGCCAAAGATGTGAAAATACAGCTATAATCAGGAACTAAATTGAAAAAACCTGTCTTTGAGCTTGTGATAAAAACTATTGTTTTTAATTATAAAAGCTTTCATTTGAACTTAGCACCTGTGAGCTTATGTGATGAACTTTTCAAACATCAGTGTGATTAGATTGAGATTTGCATTGGCTTGATATTTTAGTTTAGCTCTTAAGGATTTTAACCTCCCATATACATGCACTGTGATTAGAAACGAACACAAAAAGGGCCGAGAAAAACTAATCTGCTAATAGCCTGCTGCTTTTTCAATGTGGCTGTGCTCTGCATTTCAGTAATTCCAGTTAGACCATTAGATAAATGAACGTAGTGAACCTTCAGTTCTTATAAAGCTCAGAACTGGTTTTCAGTGTTTGAGATACCGAGTCCTGGTTAAGAGATGGGTGTTTGTGTAGCAGCTAGCTGGGTAAAACGCATGATTTCTTTGAGAACAAGCACACTCCTTGGCTAAAAGCTGCTTAACCAGTGCCTTTAAATGAAAGTTCTGTAAGTGACTGATTGTTAATAATCCTGTAACAACTTCTCTGTTGTGTTAAAAGGCCATAAACGAGGCTGCAAAATGGAACAATAAATAGTTCTGATCTCCCATAGGAATAGTGTTATGAAAAAAAGCCAGGCCAGGCTGTTATACTAGCAAGGGGTTAAGAAGCAGTTAGTCTTTAGCTCATAAGAGTGATAAATTTCATTTTTAAAAGCTAGGTAAAAATACTGTCCCTTTGTGCCTTGAGAACAGCCTTGGAAGCTGCTCTGTTTAAGCCAACTGTTCTTTTCCTGCTTCCCACGACTGAGAATTTCTGTTCAGAAAACTGAATGTTTACAGTAAAACTGCATCTACCATTATGCTGGCCTTAAATATAGTCATACCTCACTGAAATTGGGATTGTAGCACTTGCTTATTGAGAACAGAATTTGGTAAACCCATTTGAGTTTTATCTATTTATTTATTTTAAATATAGCCACACTGAAACTGAATTAGTGCGTCCTATTTAATGTACATTTGACAGCTCTTTTACGTAAGGAAAATCATTATTTTGTAAAATGGTCGCTTGGTGGAGACAGATGCTGTTTTGTCCCAAAGGGAAACTCTGTACCTCAGCTGTTAACCCTTTGTTGTTCAGATTTTGATCATTGCAGTCACATGTTGCAACAGTTCCTTATGCGAAAAAAAACATGCAAGGGCATTGTGGAAAGGTGAGTGTTGAGCTGTTCTCCCAAGTAACAAGTGGTAGGACAAGAGGAAATGGACTCAGGTTGCACCAGGGGAGGTTTAGATCGGATATTAGGGAAAATTTCTTCACAGATAGGGTTGTCAAGCCTTGGAACAGGCTGCCCAGAGAGGTGGTTGAGTCGCCATCACTGGAGGTATTTTAAAGATATGTAGATGTGGCACTTAGGAACATGGTTTAGTGGTGGACTTGGCAGTGCTGCGTTAATGGTTGGACTTGATGAACTTAAAGGACTTCTCCAGCCTGAAATAAAATCTATGATTCTATAATCTGCTGATGTAATGTACATGAATTTAGCTTCTCAGTATGACAAATCTGATACAAGAACATTCCTCAGTTGTTTTCTCTTGGCTCTATCAAAACAAATTTTGTGTATGGTGGATGGATTTGATACTGATTTGTATCTGATACATGATATGTAGTTGCTATGGCTACCATTTGCTGTAGAAACTATGGCACGATTGTGAACAATTGAAATAAAACTAAATTAGGAAAGCGTATTCTGTGATTTTAATGTTGATCCAAATAAGTACATTTGTTTCTATTCCTGTATTTGAGAAGAGCTTATAAATTATGCTATTCGGACAAAACGGCAGCACAAGTGTCACCTTTGGGATAAATAAAACCATCATTAAAGCACAGTTCACAGCATTTAGCAAAAAATCTTATGGTAAATATCACAACCTGAAATACTCCTCTTTTACAATTTAGCTATGCCAACATGTGAATCTTCTTACTTAGGTTTTGGTCTCACTGTTTACCACTGGATTCTTTCAATAGTTATGGCACAAATAAGTTTTGTTCCATTAATAAAATGTATTCTGCAACTAGAAAATAAAATAAAAATCTAGAGCTCATTATCCTTGGGCAGTGTGATCACTGTTTTCTGGCACAGTACTTCAGACATTACTTTTTGGTGGTCCTCATTCTTGAACTTGAACTTGCAGATAACGCATCTTTACTTGGTCATGTCTCCAGTGAATGATGGGTCTTTACACACTTGGAGAAGAATTTCCTGGTCCCTTTGAATTCAAGGCCTGGGGTCGCATTCAGGTTGTCCAAATATCTTTTGTATCTTAGATGCATCATACTATTGGAAGGTCAAGTGTCAGGCAGATTGATTGACTGTTCTCTGGCATTGGCTAGCTGTGGTGGCATTTGAAAATTTACAGTGATACTATTGCGTGGATCCACAGCATGTTCATACATGGCTCATGAAAACTATATCATAGACCTATGGCTTGTCAGGCAGAGAACACCTGAGAAAACGTTGATGTTCTGTCCTAGCAAGCTAGTAAAGAAAGCAAACAGGCAGAATACTGGCAACTTGTTTCAGTTGGTACTTATTACCACCTTTCTAAAAGTAAGAAGGAAATGCAAAGAGAACAAACCTATGCTCTCAAATACTTACCCATGAAAAAATATAAAATTAAAGTATTTGTTAATACCAAATAAGATGAATTTTGATTTTCTTAAAGCAACGCTTTTTCAAAGAAGAACAAATTCCCATTAAAGAATGGATTGCGCTGGAGTAAAAATGATCTTTCTGTTTTGGAAAACTTGCCTGAAGAATGGCAAGGAACTGAATCCTTATAATAACAAGGAAGGTTTTCAATGGCTTTTCTTTTTCTCAGACACCCATGGTCGCTAAATGTACCTCACACAATTATGGAAATTAGCTTTTGGCTGGACATTGAACAGCTTAGAGGCTGGACAGTCACTTACTGTTGCTTATTGTTGGCTGGACAGTAATTTTTTTTCCCAATCACCATTCTTTTGTAACAATTCTGAAAATGTTTATCTTGGTGCAGTACCTTCAGAGTGCCTTTGTCTGAGAATTCCTTTCAAAAAGCCAGCCACAACTGATAGTCCTTTCCTGACCTGCCTGGTGCTTTTTAGGTTCCTTTTGTGTGGATAAACTTTAAGACAAAGGCAAAAGTTGATACGTGTTCCTTACAATTACCAACGCTTCGTAGGATAAAATTCAGGGGAGCAACTTGGACTGATTTTGCAAAGCTTGGGTATTTTTTTGTTTGTTTGAGCATGAAACGGAGCCAGATAGGATAAAAATACGAAGATTGGAAGGGGGATGTCTTGCATCATTGAATCAGGATCCTTGCAATTGCAAGTATCTGTAGCATGTAACTTTGTTTGTCTTAAGATTTTTTCAGGTCTCAAAATACAGATTACTTTTTCATTATTATTTTAAAGAAGAATAGCTTCCTTTCTTTGAAGGTAAAACTCCATGTTTCCCCAGAGAACATCCTCTCACTATTTTAAATTCAGATATTACTATTTTGTATGACCTCTTTGTTTATATTGCAACTTGGTTGCGCACTGCAGTCGCAGACCCCTTATAGTGTAGGTTACCTTCCCCCCTGTGATTGTGGAGGGGTCACTTGGTTCAGGCACATTTTACCACGCACTAAGAGCAATCTGCATGCAGAATGCATCCAGTCAAAGGCAGAAATCAGCTTCACTCCAAACACAGCAAACATCTTGAAGATTAACAAGCTGCTCAGCTAAGCTTTAGTATGCTTCCCAGCCCAATAAGACACATGAAGAGTATTTGCTGGCAGGTCGACTTATGTTCCTTCTTGGAAGAAATCCTTGGTGGTGCTGAACTGTCATCCTCTGATTCCCTTGGGTTTTTTTCCTGAGAATTTTTTTACATTTATATGTTGTTTTCTTTTCCCCTTACACTGCTAAGTATCCCTATCTCAGTAACCCTCTATTTGCAATTTTAACTTTCTTATCTTGCCTGGCTTTACAGATCTCATTGCACTTTCTCACCTTGTAATTCGCTTAGCAGCTAGGAAGGTTACACAACTGGCTTTATCAGAGCTGGGTCTTGGATCTTTGGCCACAGGCAGCTCTGGTGGTGGGGGCAGGCCTTCAGAAGTGATGAGAGAGAGGTACATTTACAGCTATGCCAGTATAAGATGCCATTGTATTTACAGTAATTAACATCTTCCATCCATATCAGTGTGTTTCTGTTCTCCCCTCTGTCATTAAAGTTGTTTACAGACAGACCATTCTGAGCACAATAAAGATTTTATTACATAATTTTTCAAGAAAATGTTTCTGACCCATAAAACTCCCTTTACTGAAATACTGAAATGGCTTCATTTTTTGAGAAGGTCTGTTTTCTTTCAGCACAGCATTAAGGAAAAAGCATGCAACTGAATCCCTTCCACATTAAATAGTGCAGCCTTTAAGGTCTAGTACCCCAACTAGATATCCAGACAACAACAAAGATGCAACATTAGAAGGTAATAATATACCCGTTCATATTGACTGAAAATCTCTCCCAAAGGCCTATTGCTCTTCCTCTAGAATGTTCTATTATCTTATTTTTATTGAGAAGCATTTCTATGGAAATACAGAAGTACCAAGTGTTTTTATGGAGCATAAAGCAGAGTTCACTTAGTCCCTATCCAAAGTGTGAGCTGCTTTGTTCTGGTTTGGTTTTTGTTTAATTCACAATATGGAAAGAATGAGCGGGTAAGGAATGAAAGGCTCAGTGTGGCGGAGTCTGAAGACAGGAGGTAGATTACATTTGCTGATTAATCCATAAAATATAATGTGCACAGAGGTTTGCAAATAAAATAATTGCATGTTAATGGCCAAGTTGTGACTTCTTAAATCCAGGCATAGGTTTTTATTTTCTTGCTAGAAACACCTAAATTAATCCTTTTCAGTGATACTTGCCATGATACTGGGTTGCTGATTAGAAGGGGTAAAGCTTGGACCTACTCATTTGAATTGCTGAGAAAGATTTTGGATTTTTTCCTTGAGTGGGTTAAACTGAATAAAACCAGTTAAAAAATAGCAACACTTTTTAGCTAGAGGCACAAGGAAGACTTATTGTACCCACTGGGAAGGTTCAGACCAGGCTCTCTTTTTTTTTAATGTACAGTATATTTGCATGTGTAGGTCAAACAGTGAAACAACACAGGGAAAAATTTTAGAAGTAACTGAAGTGCAAATGTAAACTAATTTCTGGTTGTTGTTTCTCTGCAATCTGTTTTGGTTAGTCTGTTTATCTAAGCCCTAACGTGATGGTAAGATGAGGATTTTGTTTTCATCAGGCTAAATAACCTCATGAAAATTTGCTACCCCAAAGCAGGGAATAGCAGTAATGGCCTAAGCAGTTTTACACAATTCCTTTCCTGATGTTTCCTCCACATTTTGATATCATTAAATATGAAAGCAAGTGAAAATTTGGGCCATTCTAATCCATACCAATCTTTTCAGACCACAAGACAGCTCTGTAGATATTAGAAATCACTACTGTTCACGCAGGGACAAGTGCAAGACCCAACTGCACCTGGGTCGGGGTAATCCCAAGTACAAATACAGGCTGGGCAGAAAATGGATTAAGAACAGCCCTGGGGAGAAGGACTTGGGGGTGTTGGTTGATAAGAAGCTCAGCGTGACTCAGTAATGGGTGCTTACACCCCAGAAAGCCAACTGTATACTGGGCTGCATCAAAAAGAGTGTGGCCAATAGGTTGAGGGATTCTTCCCCTCTACTCCACTCCTGTGAGACCTCATCTGGAGTGCTGTGATCAGCTCTGGGGCCCCCAACACAGGAGGGACATGGACCTGCCTGAGCAAGTCCGGAAGAGGGCCATGAAGATGATCTGTGGGCTGGAGTTCCTCTCTTACGGAGACAGGCTGGGAGAGCTGGTTTTTTTCAGCCTGGGGAAGAGCAGGCTCAGGGCAGACCCTAGAGCAGCTTCTAGTGCCTAAAAGGGACTGTCTACAAGAAATATGGAGACGACTTTTTACAAGGGCATGGAGTGGCAGGACAATGGTTTTAAACTGACAGAGGGTAGATTTAGATTATATATAAGAAAGAATTTATTCACTATGATGGTGTTGAGACACTGGCACAGAGTGCCCAGAGAAGCTGTGAATGTCCAGTCCCTAGAAGTGTTCAAGGCCAGTTTGGACAGGACTTTGAGCAACCTGGTCTAGTGGAAGGTGTCCCTGTCCAAATAGTGATTAGTTAAATCGCTGTGGCCAGCATACACACATGCACATACATTCATGTGCAGGGACAAAACTGTTCTGAAATAAGGAAAAAGTCCCATGCTAGTAGAAGGAAGATGTTAAGATTCCCAAGGCAGACAAATTATGGCAAAACACTGGTCCTTGTGCCACAGCCAGCAGTGACAGATTTGGGTTGTCACCAGCAACTGTCAGCTATGCACATATTAAAAATACTTTGGCACCAGGAAGGGCTTCTTGGTTTTAAGCTTATTATTCATCTTCCAGACCTCTTCCAGCCATGATGCATGCTTGAAGGAAAGGAAACCAGCCCAGGATAGTCCTACAACTTTTTAACACTAACAAAAAGTTGGCAGCTAATTAGAGTATCTCGTATGAAATATGTCCTGTGAATCTTTACTGTGTAGTGTATTCCAATTTACTACAGTTTTAATTTACAAAATAGCTAAAAGTAAAAACATATTCTCCCTTACGTCTTCAACCCGTTTTCTTCAGCAGAGATACCAGAGTTCGGAAGCTGCCTCAGCAAATACTGCCTGGTTATCGCAGTCCTTAACTTCACCAGTTAATGCTAAGAGCAGGGGTGCTTAACACACAGCAGGGAAAATGAAACACCTAAGAAGTGACTTCAAAGAAGCTGCAGAGATGAGAGGAGACATGCAGAGGAGAGAAATAAGGTCTGAATTCCATTTCTCAAAGGTGCTTACCTCCAGTTGGGATTCTTAGATTTCAGCTTTCTCCCTAGTGAAATAGTGTCATTTAGTGTAGCTGAAAAGAAAAGGGAGATAGCTAAAAGATGGCACTTGTTCAATTACAGTTTACTGTGTAATGCCAACTGCAGCCCATTTTCTCTAGTTTAAAGGAAGTTAAAAGGACTTCTTATTTCTCCACGGATAAGCATGTTTAAGACTACATGCTGGTTTTCAGCTCTTCACAGGGAATCACAGGTAAGTCATCTAGTCCAGCCTCTCACTTGCAGCAAGATTGTTGCCGAGACTAATTCGTATCATCATATTCATTCATCATATGTGACTTCATCAAATCTCCAGGGATGGATGGAGTTTCCATGACCTTCCTGGGTAACCTGTTCAAAGGCTCAGTGTCTTCCTGGTAAGTAAGTTTCTCTAATGCCCAGCATGAGTTTCAAGTTGAGGCAATTGCCTGGAAAGTTTGACACCATTGTTCTTGTACCTGCCTTTCAGTTAGTTCTAGCAGCAGCAGTTCTTTCCTCTCAACCTTCATCTCCTCCTGGTCAAACTAAACAATGGTTTTTCCCTCAAACTGCCCTTGTAGGCCATGTGCCCTCCGCCTCAAGAGCCCTCTCCTGTACTTACTCCAGTTACCTTAATTTTGCTCTCCAAATATGTGGCACAAAGCTAGATACACTATTCAGTGCATGCCTCACCAACGCCAAGTAGAAAGAAATGTACATGCTTCCTGCAGTTTGCTGGCTGTAATCCTGCTGATGTGTGTGCTGTTTCCTTTATATGAGGGCATACCAACATGTACAACTTGAGACCCACCATGTGACCCCAGCAGCTTTCCAGCAGGGCTACTTTTCAGCCAGTTGGTTCTAAGTCTGTCATGATGCATCCAAGTGTTCTGCCTCAGGTGCTGAACTTTGCACTTCTCATGGGACTTTATGAAGTTTCCGTTGCCTTGATCCCCAATATCTCATTAAACTGAAAGCAGTATTTTTCAGAACAGAGTTTTTCATCCAATGTCTGTTACACTGCAGAATTAATCTGGTGTGGTACTGAAGTATTTCAGTGGCAAATATCTTTGTAATAAGTGCTTCCAAACAAAATCTTTGGTTGGAATTTGCCACTTAGTTGTCATGGTTTCATTGCTGTAGAAGTTGGTCAGGTTTCATTTGTAGAAATGGTGTAACATGGGAATGAACAAGACTTGTGCCAATCATCTTGTTTTTTTCTGATCTTGGAGCCACTAGGTTGGAATTAGCCTGTGGTCTAACTTTATAGCAGATAGGATGGATCCTAAAAGAAACTTTGGAGAGAGCTGAATTGACTCAAGGCATCCCAGGGTGAGACCTGGAACTGTTAACTGTGACAGATGTTTGCAGATCTCTGAAGAGATTCTATATAAATCAAGAATATCTACATTTAGATTTGCAAATGAAATCTCTTTTCATTTCATGTGGGTTGGATGGCTTGAGGAGGAGGAGGATGGGAGAACGATAGTAACCCTCTTCCTTTTTTAGGAATGTACCAATGTTGATTGAATTATACCTTTATAGCTATGGAATGTTGTTCACCAGCTGGTAGGATAGCATTGCTCAGACTTTCTCTATTGCTCTTTCACAGCGTGGTTACAACTTTATAATGCAATCACAAACTCATGGAGGCAAAACCACAGCTGTTTAAGCCCATAAGTGCTTTACAAGAAAAAACATAATCAGTAGTATCAAGTATTTTGTCAATTATATTAGCAACAGAAAAATAGAAAACAATGCCTATTTGACAAGAGACTGGTTTCAAGATATTATATTTGCATAATGCTTCTCTTTTCATACTAGAGAACACAACAAGACATCATAAAAGGGATATATCCATTATTCATGAATTTAAATAATCTGACTTGCATGTTGAAAATAAGCCTGAACTAGATTTGATATTGTTATAACTCGGGTTTGTTTTTTTAAAACACAGGCAATTACTGTTTGTTGGTTTTTAACTAATCCTGTTTCTTCAGAGGCTGATACATTGTATTATCCTGCAGTTAGTAAATTCAATATTTTCTTATTAACTTCAGTGTAATTGACACCTTATATGACTCAGAGTGCTGCAGCTGAGAGTAAACTACTCAGAATTATCCTGTCACATCTGTGGGGCTGATTAGATGTAAACATCAGTCATGACAATTTAAGTTTGCATGCAGCTTCTCCAGATGCCCCTGAACTATACACATGGCTGCTGACTGAGACTGCCTAACAGATCTATGCTGGTTTCAAAGGACAAAAGTAATTCAGAGAAACAGGATGGTCTGTCTTGCACACATGTATTAACTTTGAAAGTATTTAAAAGCTTACAGAAGTCTTCCATTTAGCTTAAGCATGTGACTTGCTTAATCAGCATTAGACGTTTTGATTCCTTTGCCTAACTTCAAGTTTGAGAAGGCTATTGTAAACTCGCACCCTCTCAGCACATGTATACCTATCTCAGTCTTGCTATCTTGTTTCTATTAAAATCAGTGGCTATAGGAATAGGAATGTTTGCATGTTTTGTTCTAATTATGAAAATGTTATTTCTTTAATGTTAAAGAAGGAGTTTCTTGAACTCCTTTCAATCAATTGGGTTTTGGTGGCTTTCCAAGCCATTTTTTGAAGTACTTGTTTAAAGGTTAATAGACTTAACTCTTGGGAAGTATCACCCTCTAACAGGAAGACCTTGTTATCCCAGCATAGAATATGCTTCCTGCAGCTCAGGGCTAGGTAATACTCCAACACAAAGAGGAGAATTTGTTGACATGTGTGTGGTACAGTGCCAGAAGTCAGCTAAAGTAAGATGATCATGCAGCTTTTTTAGAGAACCAGAGTCTGGATTATTGGCACAAGTTATCTGGTGAAGGCTTTTAATATTATGGAACTGTAGGATTATAAATTATTACACTTTACTGTTCAGTCTAGTCATTACAAGAAAAATAAAATAAGTTTCCTGCAGTACCAGTTTTATTTCTGGACTGAGATTATTTTATGCTTAGTCATGTATCAGTTTGAAATGCAGGTTAGCGAGCCTAAATCCTCCAAAATTTGAGGATTTAACTTCTGGCACATTCAGACTTTTGCAAAAGTAATAGTCTGAATTTTGTGGCCTCTAGTTACAACCAGGACTGAAGTGATGTGGAGTATCAAAAGTTCCTCTGAAGTCTCTTGGTACCATGCAGAACTGGAATTGCAAGCATATGCCTCAGCATTTGAGGGAACACGCTTTCTCGTTTAAGATATAGTTACTTATCAAATAACTGAAGAAGGATTGCCATTGTTCATGGAACCTTATGCCTTGTTTTTGTTGAGTTTAGCAGCAGTCTGGCTGTCTAGTGTAGCTGTTTGGAAAAATTTTGCATCCCTGTTCAGACAGTTGCACTTGCCAGAGCAGTCAGCCTTAGACTTGCAGTGGAGGAGCAGTGTTGCATACTGGAGATGCAAAGAGAGTAAGAAATGGCAGCACATATCTTCAAGAAGTGTATTAGCTTTATGTCTCTGGTTGATACTAATTTTGGTAGCATTCACACAAGTTATCCTTGCTAAAAATCAACTTCAGCTGTGTTGCAGCCCTTGGTGTCAAGGCTTATCTAATCATCAGAGCATCAGTGCCAGTATCAATTCATTTTTGAGGAAACTAAAACCACTTCAGTGAAAATTTATCATCACTGTAAATTTCTCTAAACATAGTATTTTTTTTACCAAAGTATCAAAAAAAGCGCCCCGATTGTGTTTGTGTCAACTTGGTTTGAAATATTTGACAAGAGGCTTTGTGTAATGGATTTGCAAAGTAATACTCTCCTATACCATTTGCATACTTTTGTCATAAATACCTAATACAATAGAGGAATGCATTCTTCTGCATTATTTTCCTTTGGTTTACATTTAAGGCATTGATGCCTAAATTATAATTCTTCATTGTGATCTGATACAGCAGTTTTGTTTAAGTAATGTATTACAATACTTCCATTTTTAAAATATTCTCTGATTCTAAGTTAACTACTTGTTTTATATTCTCTGCATATAATTTTCTACCAATGAAATTCCCTGTGGTTATTCATAAAACACTTTTGTTCAGGGCTTTGGAATTTGTTCCTCCCCTTGATTTTTGTAGGACTGGAAAGCTTTTACTACATTATCACATATAAAAAGGAAAAGATTAACAATTCCATTGGTGCTTCTTTTACTTTCTCTGTGGCAATGATAGTTCTGTAGACAACAGAGACCACATCTAGCTGCTAGTGAAGCCAGAAAAGTCTCTTTAAATCTCAGTGGAGAGTGAATCCAATTTCATGAGAATGGATAATAGCTTTTAGATCAAAGGTACCGATATGTTGCTGTGTGATGAAGATGTATTTCAGCGTCCTTTTCTGCCCGTTCCTTGAATGGAGAGCACTGCTGTAATGTATTATAATCCAGTACTGCAGCCTTAGTCAGCCCAGGCAATACTACTATAGTTAAGCAACTTCAGTTAATTAACACTGAGAATTTCTGAAAATGCTGAGATTTAAACAAGTTTGCGTTCCCATTAAATATAAAATCTACATTTCCAGAATCCTGCCCTATTTGAAATTTGGGTTGAAACATTTTCCATTTGGAAAGTGAAGCTGTCTGCTTCCATGTTCCTGTTCCCAAAGCGAGCGGAATGCCCCAGCTTTCTGCAGCTCTTAGGTTTTGTTACTGGAGCAGGGAGATCTGTTTCATCAGAAGATTATTCACTGCTGTGACTGAAGGCAGCGTGAGTGTCACTTGTGTGAGGGCTTCAGCGGAGCACTTCCTGTGTAGTATTTGCAAGGTAATTCACATCTCAACTCGCATCTGGATCAACGCTTGCACCCCTCAAATGAGACTATTAGCCGGAGAAAAGACTATATGGGGTGCTACAGAGCTGATGGCAATCAGCGCCCTCTGGGAGGTGCTAGTGCTTTACAGTATTCCCAGCTTGTACGTGGAGGGGCGTATCTTCCTCAGGAGGCGCCGACTGCGATTTAGTCTTAGAGAACTTGGGGAAGCTGAGGAAGAGCAGTCTTGAAAAACTGCTTCCTTAACAGCATTATGCTCATTATATCCAAACCATTAAGCCAGTATATGTACTTATTTTAGATCAGCTCTCTCTGCGGAACTGTTATTTAGAATTACTGCTAATTTTAAAGTAGTAATTTATAGGATCTTTGCGAATTTCCCCTTTAGAGTTTGAAAGATTTCAGCCAGAAAAGCAGAACATTATTTCTGCGTTTAGCGCTCCCTGCAACAGTGCGTCCATCTGCAATGACACGAAACAAGAAAACCACCTCAGTTACTTTTTCTTAATCCAAGCCTAGTTGCACATGCCTTCTTCTAACTGTCATAATTATGGTCATAACGCAGCAAAATAGGGAGGTGATCCTCTGTTCCCTCAGAGGACAAATAATGTACAGAAAACGGATTTATTCAGGCCATCTCAATGAAGTGTCTTCATATTTTTCTCATCAACCTTTCATACACTTTGTGGTTATTTAAGCTTGTTAAAAAGAGCTATTATTGTAGCACCAGAGTAATTGATTTTCATTTTCTCAGTGTAAATAGCTGAGATAACTACTGCGGCTGCTTTGGTACCCGCCTTGGATCCCGCAGGGGCAGTGGCTCTTTGCATGTCCGAAGGACTTGTGACCTCTTTCTGTGTCCTCCCTGCTTTTGCTCTGGAGAGCTCTTCCTGCCTTTGCTCCGGGTGGAATAGCTCCTGCAGCTATGCTTATATATCTCTCACCTCTGCATTAAAAAGCTCCTCCTTTCTTTCGTGCATGGATTAGGAAACAGTTATGTTCATGTGGCAAGCCGGCAGTAAAATTAATTAAAATAAATAATACAAAAAATGGTTAAATTGAATTTAGGCATTGTTCTCATTTTTGTGCTTTTGTGAATACTTCGGAAAAAAAAATAACAGACCTACTGTTTCTCCTCAATCCATTTCAGGTATTTAGCTTCTCTTCAAAGCATCAGTTAAACTTTATAGTAAAAGGACTTTATCTTAGTATTATTTTGAATTTTCAGACTTTAATGTAACTTGTTGCAGCATCATAACATTGTATGTTAAAAACATTCCCAAAAGGCATTTTTAGTTTACACTTAAGTTCTTTTTATCTTTTAATGGTATGCCATATTAATGCTGAGGTTTTGGGGATTTCTTTTAAACTGTGGTCATCTAAAGAAAAGCTACAGCCTGATTCTCAACTGCTGCTTGATAGCTGTAGTGCCCAGAAACCCCAGGATCACTGAGGTTGGTTCACAGCCTAAACTGAATGGATCTATTAGCCTAAGAAGTTTCCAAAGCTCTTGAGGTGAAGCTAAGCTCATTTTTTATGAAAACAAAGCACACAACTCTTGGGACAACTCGTGTCCACGTGCCAGCTTTCAGTCTGGCAATATATAAATAGTAGTAGAAGTAGGAAGGAGTATTTGACCTGCTGCATAGCTTTGTGCAATTGCACATTACATTGCTGAACCTTCTCAGCAAGGCTAATTGCTTCAGACAGAGGCACTGCGCTGACTCTGCAGGTCTTGGTCCTGATCTAAAATATGTAGATACACTGTTTTAAAGCTTTGAATACAATGGGCATAATGCCGTTAAGAAAGCAGTTTCTCAATCAGCCATGTCTGATTACACGGCTTTGCCCTTTGCTGCAGCTTTACCACCTTGCTTCACTGGATCACTAGCTTCTGCTACAAATAATATGGTATTTCACCTGTCCAGGCCTGCCAAGCAGTCAGACGTCCTTGAGTTTAGCTACAAGACATCTACTTCTTGTCAGCTTGTAAGAGCCATCTAAAAACGTTTTAGCCCTGCCCTGCTGCAGCATGCAGTGTTTAACCTGTCGTAACATACCCTCTGTCTCCTGGTGATTTGCCCAGTTTATGAGATTTGCACATTAAGGTTTTAAGGTTTTTCACTCTGCTCCCTTAATGTATAGAAGGCCCTGGGTATTCCCAAAACCAACAGTAATACAGGAATAGCTGGTCTCTGCTGGTTGGGTCAGGTTTTTGTAACTCACAGACTACAGCCCCTGATTCTAAACAGGATCAGTTTCCTGAGAATAAGATAAAGTGTCACTCTGCCAGAATCAAATCTTGGTGTATGAATGAAGTCTATTTCAGACAGTATTAGTAAAACAACTAGGATCTGAATCCTCCCAAGAGTACAAGGTAAAAATAAAGAGAATAAAGCTGATCTTGCCGTACTTAGATTTAGACACTCTACAGCAGAATCCCAGCATAGAACTCTGACTTTGCCCTAGGTCTGAGAAGGAATTTATGTGCCTGGTTGCGCCTGAAGTTTGCTGCTTTGTCCCCCAAAGCTTAATCCATTCCCCTGTATCTACAACCTTGAATCCCCAGACATTGCACGCACTACCCAGGCCTAGCCAGCAAAACCAGGACTTCCTCATGGTTCTGCAGGGTTGCTGTCCTTCCCTTCAGAGTCTTCCCACATTCACCCAGGTTTTAGCATTTACTCTGGGAACATGAGGTACTTGGGAAATAGCAACACCATACAGTGGAGTCTGCGGCAGAAATACTGAAGTCTTTTGGGCAAGAGAAACAAGAAAGATGGGCTTTACAAAGAGATTTCTAAGCAGCTATTCTGTAGTCTTACCTAAGTCACAAAGGACATGCAAAATGGAATATATGCACTTGATTTCATCTTGAGCGGTTCTGGGGAGTTTGATCTAGACCTGGGCTCTTTTGACAATCAAGACGGTTCTACTGAGAAAGCGTGTCCTTTAAACATCTCATCTGAAGGTTTAAAATCCAGCTCTGACACTGCTTTTCACTCCTTCAATTCTTTGATTTTCCCCCTTTATATCTCTATGGACAGCGTAAGGAGAAGCAATTTCCTCGCCTAACTCCCTGCGCAACTTTTTCAGTTATCGATTACCTCATGAGGAGAAGGTCTGGTTTCCAATTTCCTGTCCTAAAGCATTCCAGTTCTGATTAAAGAAATCCAAAAAACTCCAGAAAGCAAACTGGATGATTTTAGGATTGAATACATAACAGAGAGCTCATAACATGCAGATTTCATAGCTTTTAACATATGGAAACAGCATGTCTGAATTTTGCTGTAGGTGAGGGAACTCTTTTCAGTACTGGATGGAGCAAACCAAAGCAGCAGACTAGTTTTCCTTTCAACCAATAAAACAAAGTCACAGGCACGAAGTCTTTTCTTTCCCCTTTTTGCACTGCAGCCTGATGTGGTGAGATCAGGAGAAGAAAGGCCCAACTCCAATGGCGGTCTTGGGTATTGTGGTCTGCAGTAAGTCTAGCTGCCGTTTTGTGTTGGTTAATGCTTCAGTGTTCTCCCAGGACATGTCCTGTTCATGCACAGGGCACTCCTGCTCAGCTTCGCCTGCTCCAGAGGGGACCTCAGAGATACAGCTGGGAAATTGCCAATTGCATTGCACCAGTTTTGGACAGGATCCTGAGTCAGACAGTTTCCAAAAGATGCAGCCAGAGGAGGTGGTCTTAGGACAGCACGTCTGCACTAGCTTCTCTAGTACAGCAAGGTGAAATTTCATGGCTAATTTAAGTTAAACCAATTGTATTTGCATGCTTAAATTTAGCCACTAAAGCACGTGGCCTGGCTTTCAGAGACTCTGCAGGCCCAACTGGGTTTTTATTGAGAAAATACCAATTACACTTGTGATGAAGAAGCACTTCAAGGAACACTGGTGACAGTATTTCTTTCCTCTTCAATGCAAAATCCGCGACTCAACCTAGATGCTTTGTATAGCCATAACAGGAGACTTTCCTTCCTCTCATGTGCATACAATTGAGTGCTTACCGGAAAGCTCTTAAAAGGCTGGGGAGGATATTAATGATAGCCAATGAAAAAAAAGTATTGACAGAAGAGAACAGAAAAATCTCATTCAGTCCAGCACTGCAGGGAGAAATTAAGAGACCCCTTGTGACTAATGACTTCAGGAGCTCCTTTGACTCAGGGCAATTACTGAAAACTCGTTTGAATCCAAGGTACTGAACATGGCAGTGCAGTTTATCAGCTTTAACAGACTGTGGTGTATACTCTACGAAAGCCTGTGACTGTTATTTACTTCACTGTCATAATTTGTTGGACCTCTAAACAAACAGAAAGTACAAAATATGACGAGGTCAAGCAGAATCTCTTGCAATGCACCTTGCAAGTGCTACAAGAAGACTTGGAAATGCATGTATCTCTTTGGTCAGTATAAGATGGTTTTTCATTCATAATCCTCATTCATCCAGAGGAGCTGTCGTGCTCCTGGTTTCTGCCCTGCTCCTTCCATTTCTGTTGTAGTCTCAGATGTGTGTGTCACAGCAACTGAACCATTGCAGTTCATGGATGATCTTTGTAAACCCTTGACATTTTAGCAGCTGTTGCATGCAGAGCAGAGGCGCATCTGAGGAAGGGGTAGGATTTTCCAAGAGGTTGAGGTCACCACAACTGGAATTCCAAGGTAATCTCTGTGCATTCATGAATTACAGCCATCGGCTTCATCTGGAGATCGCATTCCAGCGCTGACTTTGTCAGAGTGAAGTTGATATGCCCTTCAGATGTGAAGATTGGCTCTTTCAAATGGCTGAATTACATACGTGTACTGAAGATTGCCTTGAAATCTGGCATGTCCTGCGCTGATGTGGGATAGCACCTGTGACTCAGATTCAGGCAGGAGTCTTCAAACGCATTTTCCATTTCATAAAACAGGGCTTTTTTAGTGCTAGTGAGTGAAGGTCACTTCTGTTGGGAAGATGCCATCTGCAAATCTTTAATCTATTTGTATCTCAAATGTCCTTAGTTGTTCAATGCTTATTGTAACCAGGGCAAAGCACCTTGTGCACCTCTGAAGGACCTGTGTCGAGAGCTTAATTCTTTCTTTAGGGAGACTGAAGGGGATATTGTGGGCCAATAAAATGTGGCCTTGTGAAATTGCCATTTGAGGATGACTGGTGAGGACATAAGTGTGGCCACTGAACTGCAACACCATCCAGTCTGTGTAAAGTTCAGGCTTGTCAGTGACAGAAATCAGTGTTGAATTCAGAAATGGCTGTTGGAGGGAACTGTGTTTCTTTTCTTTTTACCCAAGTGAAGTATCTTATGTAATTATCTGCTTTATATGGGTTATAATTCAGTTAGTTCAGGAAAGAAATGATGTATGAATTTTTGTCAGAGCAGAGACTACGGGATGAAAAGATGGGGAGGAAACAACTTGGGGCTGCAATGAAAAGAAAGAGAAGTTACAGGAAAAGGTGAAGTTTTGGGGCAGCTCTGGGGAGATTGGCTTGGAGGTGAAACTAGAGAAGTAGAAGGAAGTGGTTTTATAGGGGACAGAAGTCAGTCGCCTCTTACTGTGTACCAAGATCTTGAAGGAACACATCTCTCATGAGCCTGTGAACTGGGGTTCCTTCTGCAAGACCTGACATTAGGCCTCTTAGCTTAGAGGCCAGGAGAGCCACTTACCCTCTAATAA
Source organism: Psittacus erithacus (assembly GCA_009867235.2). NCBI lineage: Eukaryota > Metazoa > Chordata > Aves > Psittaciformes > Psittacidae > Psittacus > Psittacus erithacus. Next base: position 26,782 of record WYDI02004363.1, on the reverse strand, counting down.
CCTCAGACTTCTTGTCCCAGACTCCACCTTGAGCAAGCCGGGGAGGACATTCAGACACACAAAGCAACCTCCAGCTTTCGCCAGCCACTCTGTGTTGTGTCAGTGAAGAATAATGCTGGCAGGCTCCAGCTTCCTGCTTCCTCCGCAGGTGCGCCGCACAAAAGCAGCAGCCAGCGGGGGGGCACAGTGCAGCCGTGCGCTGCTGAGTTACTGGGGCTGTTCCAGGCTCCCTTGAGCTTGGGCTGTGATGCTGCGTTACCCGCCCCGTGAAAATCCCCCTCCTGAGGGTACCCGTTTGGTTTTGGCTGTGTCACTTCACCAGATACCATCAACGTGTCTTGAAGATTACTTTACAAAAGAGCTCAGGAGAGTGGTACACAGAATGAATGTTTAAAGGCAGTTATTTTCCTGCGACACTGAAGCAGTTTGGATAAGATGACAAGTCCAAAGCTAAAGATGTCTCTTCACAGAGGTGTTTAATTTGCATTAAGCTTAGCTACTGCTCATGAAAGCAGCCGCAGCTAACAGCTAACAATGCAAAATAATTAGTGTGTACTGACTGCCAAGACAGTGTTTGTTCCTTGATCTGTTTTGAAGGTGTTTTGACTTCACTGCATATTGATATAATACAGATAAACATGTATTCTTAATATATGGCAGCCCTTCTGTTGTGTTTCGTACCAGGACCAAGTAGTACTTTTGCCTTAAGGCATTATTCATCTGTGAAGAACACTCTGTACACTTTTACCTGTACATCCCTGTCCATCACCATCAATCAGCAGAATGTGGCTGTGGTACTCCAGTGCTGTGTCAGCCAGCAAGGAGCAGATCTCTGTGACTTTGGGAAAGAAGGAAAGGTTCGAGATGGCCTTGAGAAGTATCCTCTAAGGGGGACGCCAGGAGAGCTAGCCTGTTTTAACACTGCGAGGTAAAAGCAAATTGTGGAAGACCCAAAGAACAAATGGCAAGTTTCATGAGTAGCAAAACCAAAGGAAATGAGTTACCAGTGGACTTGAATCTTATAGCTGTTTTTTAATAGCATTCAATGACACCAGCTGTGATTACACTATGGCAATAAGGATGTTCACAATGTATTCACTCCTGTGTGCAGTACCTAGCACCTGAAGTGGTTCCGCCTTTCATTCAAGAGGGACACTTACACAAGGTCCCTCTCTATCTCCTCTCCATATGTTCATGAACTTTGTATCAACCTAACATCTTTAACACCTCTAGCCTTTCATGAAACAAGATTTATATTGATTACGATGTTTAAAAGTTACTGGGAACACGCACACAGAGGGTTATCTGTTATCTCCATGGGAAGCTGCGCAAACCCCAAACCTCCAGCAGTATTTTTATCATATTCATGTTCTGACAAGCTGGATGGCATTTTGTCAGAGAGCAGCCCGCAGTGAGTACCTTAGGCTGCCGACAAACCCTGGCCCTCAGAGCTGAGGACAGCTTCTGGTACACAGGGCTGATGAGAGTGTCATCCAAGAGGATTCTGGCATCAGAACCAACCTGTCTACCTTGGCAGTGATTTTAGTGTGCCACATACTTGAGTACGAGTAATAAAACCTTACAGTGAAGTACATTTCTGGAGCAGGCCAGAGCTGAGGCATCATTTAAAGCAGTTTGATTCAGTTTCATCATTAGGTTGTTGAGATGACACTTATGACAGATGACTCATAGCATTATGTCATGGTGACAGAGCATTTAATTGCCTAACATGGCAATTCTACAAGGAAACCTTAGGAGTTATTATAACCAGTGAATGAACTTTGTACCTGTCTGCAGGATACATGGAAGGTACAGCTGTAATACTGCCAGGCAGCACTCCCTTCTCATCTGCTCCACTATGAACAGCTACACCCTGACATGCCACCAGCATTTTGTGAGGGGATCAATCTGCCTGTCTTGTTGAGTTTCCATTTACCTTCTTAAACAAGCACCTCTGTGCTTTTTAACACTAGATACAGTCTGTCAGCAGGAACCACTGTACTATTGTTACCTTACTTCCTGCAGACATTCAAGGCATGACATTTCTTCCACAGTTTTCCTGTTTCCTAGCAAAAGTCCTCTGAAAAGTATTGCCAGTGTCCTCTGAAAGCTCTTCCTCCCTTTCCTACTGCAGTGATGGCAACCATTGCTGCTGACAGTCAGCTCTTCTGGATCAGTGGTCCACAGCAAAACAGTCACCCACCTACCCCCACTGGCCACATATCCCAGGAGCATGCAGAGGAATCTTGATTTCATACTCAAGGAAAACAATAGGGAAACAATTATTGGTCTGCAGTCTACGAAAGATGCAAACATGTCTTAACTGAAGGGCATGGGAGACTGAACCTTTAAAGTCATCCAAGTAAGAAGTTCACATACAGCTACCTGCATTCCACAATATAGGAACATGAGCCATTGGTGCCGTCAAGGATGATTTCCTCCTCCTTTGCAATTTTGAGCAAGAAGGAGAGAAGAATAAAAGGAGGATGTGCTTAAACGACATGTAGTAGTTTAAGAAGGCTGATAGCAAGTGTTTTCAGGACTGTTTCCTGATCTCACAAGGTTGAAAATAGATAGGGTTAGCCATGTAATAACTGAAGAAAACCCTCCCATAAGCAACAAGATTTGGGAAAACAGAGATAAGTATCACTGGGGCAGATGAAGAACAAACAAATGGCTTCACTGGAAAGCAGACTAAAATCAGGCACTTTTTTTTTCATCGAATCAAAGAACAGTTTGAGTTTGAAGGAACCTTAAAGCTCATCCTTTAAGCTCATCCACAGGCAGAGGCACCTTTCACTAGACCAGGATGCTCACAGCCCTGTCCAACCTGGCCTTGAACACTACCAGGGATGGGGAAGCCACAGCTTCTCTGGGCACTTTGTGCCAGAGCCTCACCACCCTCACAGGGATGATATTCTTCCTAACATCTAATCTAAATCTCAGTTTAAAGCCAAGCCCCCTTGTTCTACAGAAGCAGAAATAACGGGCATTAGGAACTGAAGGTTTGTTTTGATGGCCATAATGGAACAGAACATCCAGCTGAGGATTCTCTCCAATACAAGATTCTAATCCTCCAGATACCTGAAATGAAGTGGGCAGCTACTTGTAAAGTTGGAAACTTCTGATCTCTTGGACTTTGACAAATTCATGCAATAGTTTCTGTAACCATCAGAATTTAATTACTGCCTTTAAGTTTAGAAGCTTTCCTCTTTGGCGCAATTTATTAGAGCAAAATGAACTCTTTTTTTTTTCTTTTCTTTTTTTTTTTTTTTTAATGAAGAACTATTTTACATCTGTGTAACTGAAAAAGGTTCCATCAAAATGTAACTTTCAGCCAAAGTTCTGCTCTCACATTCAGCAATTCTCATGGAATACCTAAAGTGCCTAAAAAAGACTCCCTGACGCTTTCATGAAATATAGATGCCCGTGAATAAGAAAATAATTAAGATATCCCTGACGTAAGTTGGGCAGACTTCAAGACAACACATGCCTGGTTTTCATGGACTTGTACGTTGTGTTTCATGAATTGTTCAGACCCCATGTTTTACAATATCAAGTTTCCTAGCAATGTTTGTGACACTTAAGAGCAACATGCATACAATATTAAAGAAAGCATAAAAAAACCATCACAGGCACAAGCTTAATAAATCCTAGGAATACAAACTTCCAAGCTGTAAGAGAACAGGCATCTTGCTTCATTTTACTCATAATTCATTGAAGAAAGACAAATAATGTTTCATGGTAGAATCACAAAGTAGGTCTTAAAATTCTCACCAGCCGTTCATGGATAGCCATTCAAAATTACACAGAGCATGAAGACAGCAGAGCCACAGCTTATTTTAAATTACTAATAATAAAGAATAGCCCCCTCTGTCACAGCAGAAATGCTGCTCTGACAGCCTTCATCACTGACTTCATAATGCCCTTCTGGAGAGATCAGTTTTCTAGTTGCTCAAATTTCTACCTTGATATCGTGAAGTATATAATCTTAACACTAAAAGGCTGTTAAATGAAAGTCTTCGACCTTGCAACTTGCCTTTCAGTTTTCCAAATTCATACTTCATCCTCACATTGCAATTAACTAGACATAAATTCCACAGCCATTCAGGAAAAGGCTTTGTTGATCAGGGAAGCAGAGGATAAGGTGGATCTCCAGAGAAAAGACCACCAATTCTACCAATTACATCAGAAGTAGATGCTTCACAGCATGGTGCATTAATGCTGACCAACATATTGCTCTGCTAAACCACACTTTTGAGTAAGGACTCCACTAATAAAGACAGACTCATAATGTAACCGCAAGGAGGAGCAAGCAAGGCTCTTTAACCACTTCAACCCTGTTCAAAATATACCACATCCCACCTGCACCAGCTGTACTTTCTTTACCTCAGCAGGACACAGTCCCATCGCCAGCAGCAAGTAAGCTGCTCAGGCCCAACAGCTGATGACCTGAGGCACGAGGTTTCTGGCCAGCGCTGGTGACAGGCTTTTGCAGAGATTAGGAATCTGGTACCAGTGTGCTGCTTCCCCAGGTTTGCTGGTTGCTCATTGTGCCTCTAGATTCATGATCTGCCTCACAATGAGGTTCTTCAGCTAGGGCAGGTCTGAGGAAACACATCCCACACATTCAAGGAAACACTTTCTCCCTCTTTGAGACCTGAGACCTTTTACTGCCGCATCAAGGGCATCCAGAAAAACTTGTTACTGGGCTCAGGTCCTTGGCTCCTCATCTATGACCTGCTGCAGCTGTCAGCAAAGCTGCTTCTTGTTGATGAGGAGTGGAGGCTGTAAGGAGCAGGCTGTCAAGTACATCTACAAGGCTCTGTGGGTGTTAGCAGGACTGTGGAGTGGATCTCTGTGTCTGACCCATGTGCACCTGGGGTGCCTGGCTGCCTCAGGAGGAGAGAGGCCATGGAGATGTGTTAGCAAGCCCTGAAAACCACAGCTCAGTATCAGGGGGCTATCAGCCCTGAAAACCACAGCTAACTAGCCCTTCACATAAGTAAGCTCTCTTCTGGGCTGTTTCTCTTTTTTAATTCCTTTTGTTTGTTTAATGTTTTGTTATACTCAGCTATCAGTGCCTGTGGAGGGCAATACAGTACAAAACATACCAATTAATGTGCATAACAAATACCCAACCTGCAGTGTGAAAGCACTCAGGCAGTACTTTCTGCCACTGCAGGGAGGTGGTGGTTGTGCTGGGCAGTGGGGAGAGACATTGGGATTTCTTCTGGAGTTTATTCAGTTTCTTCTTAGGGAAGCTTCCTCTAATGGGATTTTGTAAGAAACTAGCTTATAATTTGGCTCATGATGATTAAATTAATAGAGAGAAGGCAGTGCTTTGATCTAATTTTTTGGCTCCTCCTGAGAGGAACATGCTTATTTGTCAAGAGAGGTCTTAAAATATTCTTGTATCCTCGGCTCCCACTAGGCCAGTAAATGAAGCCTTCAGCTTTTCCACAGGCAAAGAGCATTTCGGCTGAGAAAAATCTTCCGGATAATTCATGTAAGCACTTCAAGCAATTGAATCCCACATAAAGTTTTCCTCCTGTCTGTGTGTGAATGAGAGGTCTATTGCTGACATCCATGTATCAGACTCTAACAGTGACTGCTTTCTCCATCAGTGACAGGACTGCTTCGCTATATAAATACTTAATAGTAATGTTTCATATTTCCAGACATGACAGAGCTGAAATACAATACACTGAAGTGACCTGCTTTTTTTAATGTGTAGGGTGGTTGAGAAAGGAAGTCTTCATGCTTGCTACTTAGAGAAGGGTAGAACAAACCAACAACCACATGGGAATAAAAAAGAGTCATAAGGTATCAGTAATGCCTGGAAAGCGCTGCTGACAGTAGAATGTTCCCATGAAGCCATTTGGTGCCAGCTCATTACAGGGCTTTGGCAAGGGTATTTTGGCATTACATAGATTTTATTTGGAATTAGAGACTCTGCTGCCTTGCTCTTGGCGTGGAATGAACTTGCAAATTAAGCTATCTTGTAATATAATGACATTACTTTTTATTATGAATCATTTTAGAGTTAGAAACATTAAGCTGAATAAGAAATTAAGACTTGTTAAGGAGTGGAGGAACATGTGCAGATGACACTCGGGGCATGTATATGTATGGGTGTGAAGAACACTTTGCATGCTGTCCCAGCATGGCACCAGTGCGCTGCTTCCCACCCTGCAGTCAGCATCCGGATCCTCGTGTCCTGAGGTTTTCAATTCCTCCCGTGGTTGCTCCACGAGTTCTCTTTTTCTCAGGTTCAGTTTCTTTAAAAACTTCTCTCCTTCACTGGACGTCTCCCGTGGCTTAATATTAAAATTTTATACTTGCCAGGGGCTTACTTTTGAATTAGGACGAGTTTGAAAAGCCTGGGTTAGGCTGAAGAGAGTTTTAAATACAGGGAAATGATGGCTGGGCACGTGATGCCCCTTTAAATGTTTGATGAAGAACAGGATTCTCTTCTGTCTGCCCATACTCTGCATGGGGCAAAAATCCCATAGGGATTGTGCATTTTCAGAGCAATGCAGTAAGTATGTGTTTGGCTTCTTTCCTGAACTGAATTCAGTACTTAAGAAACAAAACAAAGCCCCAAAGTGAGGAAGAAGGAACCAAACCAGTCTTTGGGGTTGGTGTCCTCCTTATATGAAACGCATGCAACCTGATTGGAATATATAGTTGATATAGGAGCAACCTGCTCTAGTTGAAGATGTCCCTGCTCATTGCAGGGGGGTTGGACTAGATGAGCTTTGAAGGTCCCTTCCAACTCGAACTATTCTGTAATTCTATGATGCATACACTTCCCTCAACATGCCTCAAACTCACAGAATTACAAGTGGAAAGGGCTTCATTGGCATTTCCTTGCAAATGTTTCTCTCTCAGATCAAAGACACCATCCAGTCCTCTGAAAAAGCCAAGTTATGGAACATCGCAGCTATTTTTCTCTAGCCTGAGCATACAGGAATGCAATATGCTTTTCTGCATGTGTTATGCTTTTGCATCCATGAGTACCCTTATGAAGGCAAGTTTTGAGTCACATGCTGTGTCACACTACAGGGAAGAAAAATATCAATTATATAGCATGCTTAATCATAAGAGGAAGTGCATCTGACTAACTGAATATGCAAATGCCAATTCAAAACAAGATTACGAGCTCTTCCTGATGTGCAAAATGCTCCTGATGGAAAACATTTTAATATATCAGTGCTTGACTTCAGGAGAGTGTGGTTTATGAAGGGAAGTAAGAAAAAAACTGCAAGTAATTTAATTTCTTCTCGTGTTGAAGCAACTCTCAAAACTTGCTATTTTTTCTATCTTGGAAAAGCGTAGCTGACATGAAGCTTTTAAAGCATATTTTAACATTCAAAATGCAGCTTCCTGTGCTTGCATTCATGCATGGTTTCCGGAGACAAAGGATAGTAAGTAAATACTCACTGCTTGGTTTCCTGTGAACACCACGAGGCTGTAGAGGATGGGGTTTGTGGTACACAAGGGCAAGCAGCCCCTTGCCCCAATAAACCAAGGAGAAGGAATTTTCTTACGTACCCCAAGTCGGTATTACAGCCATTCCCCCACAGCAAGGGGGGCAGCAGCTCACTGCCCACAGCTGCTCAGGGAGACCAGCACCTCCCATCCAGTGGAGCAGTGTCTCTGATGGAGCGTCTTTTTCCAGTCCTCATCCCACAAGTGTTTCACTGCATGGGGCAGGTCAGAGAAAGGTGAGGTGCTGTACTCAAGGGTATCACACTACCCTGAGTGGGGAAACCTATCACATGTTGTCTGCCACTCCTTCCTCCTCAGGGAGGAACTTCTCACACTCTTTGCCTGCTCCAGCATGAGGTCCCTTCCATGAGCTGCAGCCCTTCAGGCTGTGGGGTCACCAGTCCTGCAGCAAACCTGCCCCGGTGCGAGCTCCTCTCTCCATGGGGCCGCAGGTCCTGTCAGGAGCCTGCTCCAGCACGGGCTGCCCACAGGGTCACAGCCTCCTCCGGGCATCCCCCTGCTCCAGTGTGGGTTCCTCTATGGGCTGCAGGTGGAGATCTGCTCCACCATGGACCTCCATGGGCTGCAGGGGAATTTCTGCTCTGGCACCTGGAGCACCTCCTGCCCTCCTTCACTGACCTTGGTGTTTGCAGGGCTGGCTCTCTCTGGCTGTAATTGCTCCTGTCCAGCAACATTTTCCACTCCTTAACTATGTTATCCCAGAGGCCCTACCACTGTCGCAGATGGGTCCATCTTGTAGCCGGTGGCATTGGCTCTCACAAAAGCCACCCCTGTAGTCCCCCTTCTACAAAAACTTGCTGTGCAAACCCAGTACAGAGATGAACAGGGCAATGGACTTAGAGGTGCTTGTAACCCTGAGTTGGATGGGTCACTACACAGCCCCCTGTGGACCGCAGGCTTACAGATGGACACAGAAACACTGCTGCGGGGACACCAGGATTTCATTGATGATAGATACAGGCCCTGATACAGAGTTCAGCCAGGGCTCTGGAAAGAAGAGGTGTAAGCACTGAAATCACCATAGTGATCCCAACTTCGTGCCTGTTCTCTGCAAACTGCTTTGACTGCAGCGTTAGTGCCAACAGCCTGCCTGTCAGTGCCAACTGGGCTTCCTGCCTTCCTCCCCTTTCCTTGGTATGGTTTTAAAATACCATTTTAATGGTGAAACAAGACTCCAGAAGTTAACTTGAATGTTTAGCTCCAGAATGGACTCCACAGTTCCCTGTCCCAAGCTGCTTACCCATCTGCCAGTGGGCTTTCTGCTCTTGTTACTGGCAGTTCATCAATTGCATCCTGCCTTGCTGGTGCCCTTGGAGTCCTGCTTGCATGCCTTGCCTTCTGTATGCGAGCGCTGGAAATGCTGGGTGTGAGGGATCACCTCCACACCCTGCGCCAGTAGCTGGTGGAGGCTCCGGGGCTGGCCCCTTTTTTCCCAGAGGGAAGGCAATGGCCAGCAGGGCTCCTCAGGAAGGCAGCTCTTTTCTGGCTTGTGCATACACAAACACACCGGCTTCCTGCGCAGTGCATGTGAGGCTGCAAACAGCTCAAGTGAGGGAATGAGCCATTCCTGTTCGCTGAGGAAACCCTAACAAAACGCTAAAAGCTGGGTTGGATTTGCTTCAGTGGCAGGATGATATTTGGTGGAGAAGCGCGAGCTGTGTCCTACTTTGTATCCCATGAAATCAGGGGGTATGAAGCATGTTACCTCTCCCTTTGACTTTTCAGTAACTAGACCAATGTTTATCAGACTGTAGGCTAGATGGACTGGCAGAAGCACTGAGGTGGGTGTCCACAGCTGTGCAGACAGAGCATGCTGAGTGCTGGGACACTTTCACTCCACTGCCTGCAAGCTCGGTGACTATTCCCCAGCCCTCTGTGGTACCATTATCACAGCTTCATCTGAGTAGGGTTTGGAGTCAATCTGATGGCTTGAACAGGAGCTGTATCTGAGCTATGGCACCCAAATGGAGATTTCTGCTGTGGGAAAGGCAACCAAATGAATAAATGAAAAGGGAAAGATGGATGAGCTGTGAACTGACAGCTTTGTGACTGGTTTTGACTTACTTCTGGTTTTGCAGTCTAAAGCCAAGTGCCTCATAAATTCTGAAGACATTGAAACTGTAATAAACACAACGGAAACCATCCTAGGATTGCTGGAAATAGAAAGAGCAGGGACTGTAACTAGAAGAGAAGTGATAGCAAAAGGGAATGAGTTCTCTCCTTAAAGTGGTAATTTTGAATATTTACTCCAGGTTTGACATCGCAGATTGAATTGGCACACTGACACAATTGTGGGCTTTCAGGGTCACACAGTGACTGTCCTATAATCTAATATGGGCCTAGGGATGAAAATAGTTTCATAGTTTATGGTTCTGGGGTATTTTAGTGGCTGATCTTAAAGATCCTGGGATCCTCAAATAGCTACTTCAGCCTCTGCCTGCCATGAGGTGACACACAGGGACACCATTCACCAACCACCAAGCAGTGTGCTGGTCGTGGGGACCATTTTCCACTTTGCTCACTTGGTATTCAGGAGGGCTCCAGGCCTTTTGTGGGGAGGAGAACATCAAACGAGAGCAGCCTTGTTGGGTCTGGTCCGAGCCCCATCCAGTCTGGCACCATGTTTCTTAGAGTGGCCCTAAATGGGATGAGCCACATGAATGGGTCAAACAATTTGTAAGAGTCCTGAACCTGGGTTACTAGTGCTGTGTCTCAGAGCCCACACTGCAGCTGTCTCCCATGAGCTGTCCTGGTCCTCTTTAATGCATGTAAGCACCTGGAACACCCTCTGGCAGGACCCAGCTTAACTCTCTATTAAGGTTATTTAGTGACAAGCTGGGGAAAGAATTAGGAAACGAGGTATGGTAACGGTACTCCAGCTGCACCTTGATAACAGACATAACACACTGATCAACAAACCTCTCCAGAGTACGTGCAAGTGGGATTTGCTAACTGTCCAGGGACAGCAGTTCAGTGTGCGATTGTGCATAGCGATTTTCCGGCTGCCACAATTCCTTTTGCTGTTTCCTCAGAAGAGACACAGGGCAGCTGACACACAGCAATGCATTCCAGAGAAGTACTAGCTTTTCAGACGGTCGAGTTCTGGGGGTTTTAGCCCCTTCACAGAAACTGTCTCTAAATAATACAATTCTGTAACGTGCATTAGAAGCTTGGGAGTGGATTGCCAGGAGCCCCACACTTGAAGTCTGGCATCTCCAGCAGGACAAATTGCCTACCCAGAACTGGAGACGCCTGAAGATTCAGTACATCTATTACAAGACTCAACAGCTCATGCTGATGTTTATGTACACATTTTTGTGCAGCGAGAGCAGGCTGGTCCAAAAGCTTACTTCTTCTTCTCTATGGTGGAACTGGTCTGTTCTGGCTTGCTCAGGTGGGAAAACTCACAAGTGCTGGCCCGTTATGCACTTTCTGTATTTGTAGATGAGGTAGGCTGTAGGTCAGTCATCTGAATCCTTCCTGGCAGTTATCTCAGGTTTATTGTTTTTATACATGTATGGCAAACAAGCAGGAATTACAAAATATTTGACTTCCTGCCCTAAATCATGTGGTCTTCTGGTACATCTGGGTGCATGACAAGCAGGTTGTGGTTCCTTTATAGGGCTTCCTGCTCCCTTTCCAGCTCTGCTTTCCATCCTTCTGCAGTTCACGTACCTCATCTGTGTATGCCAGCACTGTATTCTGTCAGCATTCATCAACTCTTTAATCAGAATATGCTCGATCTTTATACAGCTCATTTTGCTGAGGAATTTTAGATATTAGAAACCTGCTTCAGATTCAGCTCGGAAGGTGCCACGTTTCTTCATGCAGAGAAGCAGCTGGAGACTCACCTGAGAGTAGAAATGAAACAAGGGCAGAGACCTGGCTTAAATGGTCTCAGTCATCTTCCTCAGCAATGATGGCAGAGACAGGGAACCTTCTTCAGTGCTGCGGCAGTTGTTTCATGCACAAATACTGCTGTGGGAACATGCCTGAGGGTATGTAACGTTCACTGTTGCCTTCGTACTTTACAAGCTCCCTTACTCAGCCGTCTGTACCTGTACAGCATTATCTGGTTTCAGGCACTGTATTAAAAATGTAATAATTGTAATTTTTTAGAAGCCATCTTTATAACAGTAAATTAAATGGTGCCAGGACATGAGCCCAGAGTGGAAACTTGCCCGTCTGTCCTGTCAGTTTGTTAGGATGGGCCACAGCTTGCTTCTGGCAAGGCTTAGAGCTTTCCCTGGCAGGGTCTGGGAGCTGGTGTGAGATGCACTCGGTAGGCAGTCTGGATGCACTGCCATGGTTTGGGAGATAAGACAGTCTCATAGCGCACACAGGCCACCTCTGTAAGAAACACACCTGATCAATTATGAGATCTCTCTCTAGTTCTCCTGGCCACAGCACTGAATCTGACCCATTTGATAGCATTACTTCTCCTCCTTGATTCTTTTTGTTTTCCTTCTTCCTTGTCTTCTGCCCCTTCCCTCCTGGGTAACGAAGTAACCTTTCTCTAAGGATAAAAAAATTGTTATACTCTTTTGCAAGGCAGAATACATCTTTAGGGCTTTCAGCTATACAAACCTAATTTAGCAGATTTTTTCCCCCTCCCCATCTCTCTTAATGGATCTCTTATGCATTTATAATGTACTCAGTATCAGGGTATCTAGGGACCTTATACACAATTTATAAAGCAAACATTTTTCTGCAAGAAGTTTCTGCTTCTTTTCTGGCTATTGCCAATCTCTGAATCAGGCTGCTCTCTCTGACTTGCACATGAAGCCAAGTTGTCTGTTTTACACTCCCGACACAGGCTGTATTACAGTATCCTGGCTTTGCACTTGTGAGATGGCAAAGTCAGGTTCATGATGATTTATTTTAGCAGCTATTAACTACAGAACTGTCTGTAATCAACAGAGCTGGCTGCATTTCGCCATCAGCTTCAGAACTGGCATGAGTCAGCACTGGCAGCTCCCTAGTTTTGTGCAGTGGCATCTGAGGTAAGAGCCCAGAACGTTTCACTACACCACGAAGTTACAATAAAATTATTACACCAAGAATCTAATTCAGTGCTAACAAGGAGTGGTATTTTCATTTCTGTGTCACGAGCTGTATGTAAGCAGCTGGATGCTGCAGGCACCTGATGGGAACAGCTTTCTACCCAGTATCCCAAAGAGCCTGACTGCTGCCTTGCAGGGTGACCAACCCTTCACAAATGCCTGTGGTGTGCATCTGGTTGTTCAGGGAAATTGTCCTCATTTGAATCTCTGAAGGTGAGCTCTGTAGTACTGAAGGTCTTCACTGGATCCAGCTTTCCAGTCTCCAGTATAATACAGCAGTAACAGCGTATCTGTATTTTACTCCATGGTGGTAGTGGGCAATGTATTCAAGAGCCGATGGAGACCAGCTGAGTGCAGTGCTTGTGCAGGAGCTAACACTGATCAAAGCCTATATGCACTTCTCACTCCAAATCAATGTGCTTGAATGATATGCTACACTTGTTTTCCAGCAATAATATATATATATAAAACAGCATTACGAAGAAGCAGTATTTGAACATTCATATAGCTTTTTACACTGACTTTTATTTCCTAGGTCATCAAAAATGTTGACCAAAACCCCCAAAGCCAGTGCCATGGATGCAGTCATATCTTGGGCTGCCTGACTCGCTTCGAGGAGACTTAGAATAGCTGCAGGGCAGCACTGAGGGTGAGCAGTACTGCTCTCTAGGGGTATCTCTAAATTTGAGATTGAACAAGGATCTACAGAAATTTAATAAAAAGGGAACAGTGATTAATAAGTGCAAAAGTACTGGGTTCAACTCTGAATTAGAGAGAGGAGTCAAAATTAAATCATAGAATAGTTAAGAGTTGGAAAGTATTCCTTCCGAAAAAAAAAAACCAACCATAAAAAACAGCAAAAAAAAAAAGTGCCACTAAATTCTCACTGCAATCAGCTGATCAGTGTGTTAAAGCCCTTGCTAATTGTACAGTGCCCTTCTCCTCAGCTCTGGACACAGAATTTCTACTGACATGCCTGTCACCCTGTCACCCCTTGTCACACTAAGCCCTCTGTTTCTCCTCCATTTCTCGCTTAAGTCTTCACTTAACAAGTCCTGGCTTATTAAGAATAAAGGACTGTTTCATGGGGAGGGACTGCAGGAACCCCCTCAGCAGTTTTTGAGGAGCAGATGTGCAGTTCTGCCCTGCTTACCATTCTAAAGCTTCCTCCTGCTTCATCTCCCAGGGTTGGTCTCACTTAGGCAGGAACCCTCCCTTAACTTGATCTTACTGGAGAACACAAGTTTGACTGCATAATAATACTTACATAAATGAAGTCTTCAATTAAGTCTCTCTAAAATAATGTCTCAAAATATAAACAATATTTTTTCTAGCTTGTTTACAAAGTGATAAAGAAATGACAAGGTGAAAGGTATTAATAATTTCAGCTAGTATTTCTCATTTGTATTAAATTGTTAAACTGCAAATACTCATTTTTAGTAAACTCTGTTGCAATTTGTAGCTAAAAAAACCCCTCTGAAACAAGCTGTACAGAAAAAAACCATGGAATTCAAGAGGAAGCACAAAAACTTGGGAAGTGATCAAGGCATAAACAAAAACATGAAATGGAAATGAGCATCCAAACCAGCAAAATATATTTAAGTGGTATCACAAATATACACACACCACATCCCCTCCCCCCCGTTTACAGCTCTAAAATCAGTACATCCAGTAAAAACCCTCCCACAGAAAGATATTTATGAAGAAAATTAACCCAGTTACATTGTCTACTGCTGGCAACCGAAGTGCTGTTACACTAGTGTAGCATTAGTTATGGCTTTGCAAAATAAAGGGAAAACTTCATGAAGGTGAAGAAATAATTTCTGGGAAAAACTTTAAAGTGAAGGCTGGACAACAACAATCACAAAGCATACAAAGCATGAGGAACTGCAAATGTGTAACTCTGGTAGTGCAAAGATGAAGAAGAATGGCTTTTTTCCTCCAATACTTGTTCAGAGAAAAATACTGCTGTGAATTTGCAATTTGAATTCCTTTCTAAGACTTACGTTTGTAGGACTCAGCCCAGTTGCATGTTTTAGCAAGGCTGATAATATAGAGAAGGTAAATGAAACAAAGTCAATATAAAATTACTACTGTGGTATAAATTTGTAACAACTTTTATAACAAAATATCTGAATATACAGTACAGAGACAAGCCCCTCAAAAAGATTCATGTTTTCTCCATCCAGACAATCTGTACGCATGTTAACACTAAGCAACATGCATGCAACTGATAGCAGGTGTAACATTCTTTGGAATTAGATTTAAATTTCTTTCAGGTGTTGCCCTGTACTTGATACAGGGAACAGCAGAGGGATAACTCCCCACTCCTCACTAGGATTAGGAGCTCCTGACGTGTTGTTCTTCAGGCAGTGCCTGGGGCTGGGCAGAGACCCCCAGAGGTGTACGAGCAGCTGGAGGTGGAGAAAAACTCTACCTGGGAACGTGGGTCACAGTAGGATGTCTTGATATTACTCAGTGTAAGAGCAGGGAATCAGTGCTGTCGAATTCCACCACAGCCCTGTTATTTTTTGTGTTTCAAAACACACAAGACAGTCACTTCGTTCAAAAAGGCCTCATAGTTTAAATGACTGTAAACATTTCTTTTAGTTTAAATTAGCATTTTCACCATGCCTTTGCTGTTTAAAAAAATAAGAGATTCAAAAGTAGGAACACTTCAGCACACACTGAAACTATTTCAAATTCAGAAAACTGGAGTTCTTTAATTGAGAAAATGGAAACAAATCTGCAAACACGTGATTATTTTTGCAAATAATTTTTCTCCTGTATTTTTAGCTGGCTCTATCTAACTTTCAGCCTTTGCCAAATAAAGGGAAACTCATGAGCAAGCTGCAAACCATTTAATAAACAGAGACAAATGATCAACATCAACTGCTGATTTTGTCCTGCCCAAACCTAGGCCCACAGGTGCACTGTAGAGCAGCTACTGCTCTCCATCCCAGGACACGTCAGAAGTCCCACACTTCTCCTGTTCTCCTTGATGTACGAAAAGCAAGGTACTGATAATGTCCATAAAAATATAGCAGTAGCAGGTACAGAGTAAGATTTACCCATTAAAATTAGCAGGGTGTGTTATGGTTGATCTGTGGCTGATCTTGACTTTCAAAAGTCCCCAGGGTGAGTATCAGGTATTACGGTGCTGCTTTACAGGGCGCCAAAAATTTCTAGTTGTCCAGTTGGAACTGTTTATCTGATAGGCTTTTACTGCAATAGCAGCCAAAATAACAGTGATTTTACAACCCAGATTATTGCCTTTATGTAATATTTTTTTCTTTATATTCAAGGGCTGTTGACCATAAATGGCTGAAAATGACTTCCACAGAGGAGACAATGTGGCTTTCCTGCAACCCAGTGGATGCTCGTTCAGCCCAACTTCAAGTATCCAATTTATGTGCCTGTGTACTCAGCCCAGGCTCCAGAAGACGACTTGGAACAGAAGTGCTCTAAGGTTATTCAACAGACATAAAGGGCTTGTCTGCTTGACCTTTGGGATACAAAAGCAAAACCAAAACAAATCTAAAAGGCACAACCACAGGAAAACTATTGCTAAAACAAAGATAAAATGAGTCATCCTCTTGAAATGCTTCTCTTTGTTAATAAGCAGTAGAGCACTTCTGGTACTATGCATGGATTCGGATGTCTAGCTTTCAGACAGATGAATTTAAATGAGATGACTCCTAACTCAGGCTCCCACATTAGGAGCTTAAGTTCGATACCTGAAGTTAGATGGTGCAAGTACCCTCTGTCCTTACTGAGAGTAGCCACCTCCTGAATCCAGGACAAGCTGCAATCACAGCATTAGAGAAGACCCAATGGAACTGAGCCTTGGTAGGACATCTCCTCTCTAATCTCTCAATCCCCTTTTCACTTTATGGAGGAGAATGGAGAAAAGCAAAGAGGGATAGCAGATGGTATCTTGCTAAACAAAGTTGTGTAATACACACTAATGAGGAAACTTAGTGGCTGTCACTTGTAAATCCTACAAAATCACCATTTTTAAGTTGGTGGGTGCAAATTACTCTGGCTATTGCAGATCTCAATTTAATCACACCTTCTATTTTCAGGAGTTACTAATGGTATCAGTGTTAGAAGATTCTTTAACTTAGCTGGCTAAAAAGTTCAAATGGAATTAGAAAAACTCTTGATGGTGAAGTCTTGAAGAGCTTCTAAAGTATTTTAATATACTTAAATAAAAAAATAATAAGAAGTTGTAATTTAGACACCTACCAGCTAATGCCTAACATTTTTATTCAAATACTGACGGAAACGTAAAGTAAACTTTAGGTATACTGGATTGCACACACATATGCATAAACCCCACCACAAACTGTATTGACTTAGCCGCTGAGTTGTTTCACTCCTTATTTTCTGTACTTGAGAAAATGAGACCAGAAAGCTATACAGCTTCTCTGACTGAAGAGGAAAGGCTGAGACAAGATTTCTCAAGTTCCACCCAGCTCTGTAAATGGAAGGATTAAAATTAGGACCTTGTGGCTGGGAGAACAGAGGTGAGGAATACTCAGGATTCCCTCCTGCCCTAAGGGCATAGTACATTCCTGACAAACTGTTCATGGTTTTAATAGATAATGAACTCATCGGTCAAATCGTGTAGTCAGCATTTTACAAAGTCAAGGTCTTAGGCACAGCAGAGACTTCAGATAAGCATGGAAGCAACACAACATTTGCATTTCCATTTTTAACCTATAGATTATTCGCTTTGTTAAACTCCTTGGGTTTTGTTTAGTTTTTGATTTCTTTCAGGGTAGCTTTTCAAAACACAAGCTAATAACAGCCCAGGAAGGAAAAGCCAGAACCACCTTAACAGGTGAGGGAAAAACTCTCAGTGCACTTTTTATTCCACGTATGAAATAACTACTAGGAATATTAGAAGAAAAATAATAAAAAAAGCTCACCAGCAAGATACTGAACTTTGAAAGTAAAACTGAAAGTTTCTGAAACTGCACTTCAGCAAACATTGTCCAAGCAGCACCAGAACATCAGAGGACTGTCCAATTTCCTTTTTTTCTGTGGTAAATTTCCATGGATGTAGCAGAGAACTGAGGCAGGGGCTAAAGGTGTAAAGGCAAATAAAGCTAAAGATTGTTGGTAGCTACTTACTTAAATGGCTATTCATTCTTCTACTTTTTTTTTTTGGCTCAGTGCTGTTTTATAATACCCCTGATTGCACCACACAATTTCAAGGACATGTAAATTGATTTGAGTATTAGCTTGGTTCCTTTCCTGTATTTGAACCTTACAGTGGATATAAATGACAAAAAAACATGCTGTAACATTCACAGGAGTTGTTGTCCATCAAAATGAAGACTCTGAACAAAGGCTGCTTTAAGTAACATCTATGAACATGTGAGCTGTCTCCAAAATGCATGGTCATATTAAATAAGTCTCTTACGTATGTACATACAGACCAGCAACAAAAATCAAATACCTTAGTCTGACCCTCTTCTGTTTAAGATTGCAGTTTCTAACTGTTGCATATACTGTAGCTGCTCAAAGAGCTGAGTAAAGTGAGTGCAGCAGACTTTTTCAGAGAAAAATACTCATATAAAAAGTTGCAAGTACAGTACAGTGAGAAAGTTCCCAGAGCTCTCACCTCATTTTCTCTTTGGTTGCTAATTAGGATTTGACAAGTTTGAAACCCTGTCCGGTGTCCAGCACTGTGGGAAGAAACCAGCTCATTTTCAGTCTTTTCAAGCACCTAAAGCACGCTTTACAGACCCAGAACAGATTGAGACCACAAAACCAGTTTGCCAAATGTACTAAGGGATAGGTGATGCGTGGGAAGTATATCATCCAGTGTTTGGCAACATCGCTTCCTGTTGGCAAATGCAAAGTGTAGTCACTCCAGTGTTTTGACACACCATACACTGCTTTCACTGTACGTCCCTTTTCAGACCAGCTGATGTTGCTGTCAGGGTTACAGTTGTACTCAACCCACTGTCTGGTGAAGTCACCAAGCTGTGGAGGGTCTGCTTCCTCGATGTCTACAACTCTGGCCATTTCTGCTCCTTGCACAGCAATATACTGGTCATTTACTTTTCTTACTTGTTTAACCCAAGGCTGAGAGTTCTCACAGTCTAAAACGATGATGAGTCGAGAACAGAAAGTACCGTTCTTTTCTCTCCACCAGTCCAACAGTGTGTCCAGTCGTAAAGCATCACCCCCTGTCACACAGGAAAAAAATATTTCGTATTAGGACAAAGAAACAGAACCCCCTCTACAATTCTGACTGTGGATATTTTAACAACCTGGACAGACGTAACAGAAGTTTTCAACTGATCCTCCCCATCTGCAGATGCTGCAGATCTCCAGGGAGGTACTAACTGATTCCACCTGACTTGGTGTGGCAAATCAGGGCATTACCTCACCCTTGACTGAAAAAAAAAAAAAAAAAAAGGAATTTCCTCACAGAGTGAAAGAAATTGCAGCCTATTGGAGGAATCTGGAAATAGCTAAACAAGAAGAGAAAACCAGGAATCGTTTATTTTGCATTATTATTAATAATTTTAAGAAAAGAAGACAGTTTCTTTTAATATGTTTCTATTAATACTAAAAAGGACTCCTCTTCTAAGGAAAAGAGAGGACTTTTGAACACAACGCATACTAACAGTTTTGAAGCACAACAAGAAAGCCACCTAGGGGCACAACCACAGGTTTGACTTGAAAAATTCACATGACCAGAAATGGAGAGATTTTACTCTACAGACACAGTTGTCTTCAGAGCTTCAAGAAAATTAAAACTGGGATGGATTTACAGCTCAATGAAATAAAAACTTCATAGGATTATTTTCCACAGTATTTATTTCCTGTCAGCTCAGAAAACACTTGCAACTACAGCGTCCAACTTCTCATGTTCTATCTCGGCTCTTGCTCCGACAATGCTTTGGAAGATTAGACTGTAATTAAACCAAGTTACCCATAGTGGGGACATACATCTGCTTAAGTGCAATGGATACTGCAGGATCTATGTAGTTTTGAAAAAAAGACTACTTACTCAACTGCTTAAGGAAATCATCTTGCAAACAAGGGGATAAATCTCTACTGGCTCTGTAGTGACTATTAATGTGAAGAGCTGTTGGCAATTTGGAGCTATGATACAGATTCACAATGAAAACACTCAAGTTTGAAAATGTCAAATTTAAAAAAAAGTATGACTTTTAGAAGAAAGGGAGAAAAATGTGATTTAAAATAACTGCATTTTAATTCCATAGTGATTTTCACTGCGGAATGTAAGTACATTTAGCAGTGTTTAAAATCTTGTTAGTAGGAATTTAACTGCACAGATGAATCTCAAATGGAATAACTGCGTATTTCAGCACTTACATTTCTACCTGTAAGTGGTGACAAAAAGCGCTTCAAATTAACAGAGTTAAAGCTTTCAGCATGCTATTGCAGTTAAAAGTAAAAGCAAAATTAAAGGGCAACAACTTTCTCAAAAAATTGCAAAATTTAGTACCAAGGAGAATCTTAATATAAAAACCTACAGTAATGACTTGTCTTGGTATGATCCCCAAATTGTTGTAGTTATTTACAGCAGAGACTTCTATAGAAGCATTTTCCCTTTTTTAGGTAAGCCTTCTGTGTCAATTAGCAGCAAAATGTCTTTATTGATTCACATTTTAAAGACTTGTAAATAAATTTTATTTTAGTGTATGCAGCAGTGCAGGTGATTTTAAACGGTACTGGACAGAACTGCCCAAAGAAAACCATCTCATCCCTCATGCACACATGCTCAGCTTCTAGCCCTAGTTATAAACACATGCACTTATCAGCCAGTGCAAGGTTTATGCACCAAGCTGTGTAAGAAATCCATGTGCCTGGCCACATCTGGCTCTTTTGACAGGTTTTGCAGTCAGTTAAGCTGACAGTTTCAGCAACAGAGATAAAGCTTCATTAGTCCAGCTCTTGCCTTTGCCTTCACTCAGAGAACATGATCTCCCGGGTTGTTTGATTGCTCATACTTTATGCAGTGACTAGTTAACAGCTTTTTTATACACCACTGTGGTACATCCCAGCTTCCAACAACAAATAAACATCATTAGTGAACAAATAAATCCAGCAAGCTTCATTTAAAAGATGTTATTACAAAGCAAAGCCTACACTGCTACTGCTGTGCCATATCATGGCATAAGTGGGCAATGAGACACTACTTCTATTTGATCCAAATGTTTTATTTCATTGTTTCCACCTCTTTTTATCCTCTCCAGAGGTCAGAGGACAGTACACATTATGGGAGCTGATGACCAAATGTTCCATCTGTCACAGAATGCCACTGTCCAATATATGCAGTACAATTATACAATCAGCCAGAAGTAGTCTTTTCAGTTTATACTTCCAAGTTACATTCGGGAGCGGTGCTATCTGGAAGGAGTACCATGACTGATCTACAATTAATCACAAAAAAGGATCCAAGGCATGTGATAGCTGCCTCTTCGTCTCCTTTACGTGACTATACGTATCTTGAAGTAGAAGCTGAAGATGTGCTTGGACAGAGAGCTGAAAAGGAGCTTTGTGAGAAAGCTGACCAGCACTGCATTTACACACTGCATATTTTACTACAGAAACTTTCTTTTAACGGTTACCTCAGCCCTTATTCTAAAATTGAAAACAGAGTTTATTTTAGGCTACGGCTACCTGAGCAGGTACACAGAAGCCTGTCACACTCCAGGCAGGACAGACATAAGCCAGGACTGGTCTGGAAGCTGTCCAATTTCTGCAGCAACATTTGGCTCTATATATGCTAGAAAGCTAACTGTATCTATGCTGCCAGCTGGAGCATGGGTGGGAGGCAGAGTTTTGCTGCTAGGTATATGATCTCCAGATGAAAACTGACCTGCGCCTGAACACCTCAGCATGACCACATGCAAAGCCAATATCCATCTACACTGTTGAAGAGCACATGTGCCTGGAGAGAGACTGCTGACAAACAGCCAGGAGCTCGCAGGCAGAGTGCTATCCAAGGAATTAATTCTGCCCCAGGAAGAAAAATGTTGCACATTTTCAATGTATTTACTATAAGATTCACTTTTTGCATGCACCTTCAGAAGCCTAGTTCCATACAGCAGGAAAGCAAGGCTATAGCTATCCATGATTTGAGAACTTCAGTAGCTTTACCAAAGAATACAGTTGAGAGAGAACTGCCTATTATACAGACAGATTAAAAACAGACCAAGAATAGGGGAAATGGTGAAGTCTATGCCATAATGAGGCTTAAACTGGCCCTTTATATAGAGGTCTGTAGTCTGCGCCCTCAGTGATTCCAAACCTCTAGGATGTCAGCAAATCATAGCTATTTTCACAAGGTTTGCAGCTGGTGTTAAGACCTGCTTTTCTACTGTGGATTGCGTACCTGCCTCCTATTTCTTTTATTGAATTTGTCTTTTACAAAAAGTACAGAGCACCCTCATGACAGTTTAACTGGCACTGTGACACAGAACACTGTATAACTCATTCTGCCATGTCCAGGGAATGAAATTATGCTTGCTTATTACAGGGAATGAATATTCCTCAAAATACAAAAGAAATCACAGAATCATAGAATGGTTTGGATTGGAAGGGATGGTAAAGATCACCTAGTTCCAAACGCTTGCCATGGGCAGGAACACCTTCTGCTTAGACCAGGTTGCTCAAAGCCCCATCCAGCCTGGCTTTGAACACTTCCAGGGATGGGGCATTAACAACTTTGCTGGGCAATCAATCTAGTTCTCTAAATCTGTTTTGAGAGTAACAGGGTCACTACCAATTTTCTAGAGAAAAGTGATCTTTAAAGTTAACTTGTTGAATTGTAAGGGGAGTATGAAATCAAGTTTAAACTTGTAAGCATACATTTGGAGTCAATATTTAGACAATTTGAGAAAAAGCGCAAGATTGGTTAGCTGCAAAAGGATTTTTAACAAAGTGACTAAATACTAAAATAACATAGAAGTTCATAAACTACCTGTTCTCCAATGACTGGTGTTTTGCCATTCTGGATTATCAGATAATAAATGTGACCAAAACTTCAAAATTCTGCAATACACTATGGTTTTTCATAGCACAAATTAAGTGATTTGGAAAGTTTATCAATACCAAAACTACTACTAAAAAAAAATCCACAAATTAATTACCTGCCAATGCCCATTCGCCAGTGCCATGTGAGTGACCACTATAGTATAAAATGTAGGTATCATGTCTGGGTCCATCTGATGTCCGAAGTTCAAGAAAAGACTTGATCTTGGAGTGAAGGGTATCAAAGGTCAGTCCGCTTGTAGAGTAGTCACAACCATATGTCTCAATCATGTGATATGCAAAAAATCTTTGGATGGCATTAAGCATGCCAGTAGACCTCAGATTTAACTCTTGTACATGCTCAGGTGGAAGAAGAGTTGGTTGGCCATCAGGACTAAAGAGAAGAAAACCAGCTATGATTATTGTTAATAATTATTTCATGCTTAGTGGACTTTCAGCAATTGGTGATTTTTGTTCCCTGTGCACATTTTCTCTGATATGAAGTAGCACTGCTCTAAATTCAAATTCACTTGACATGTACAGTTTATAAACAATTCAAAACACTGTATTTGAGTGAGGGACCACTATCTCCCCCTCCCTTCTGTCACACTTCTTCATTCAAAGTACAGTTCTTACTCAACCCCATGCTATTCCTGCAGCTGAGAGACAGAGGGAGAGAGACAGGAGCTGGGACATGAACACTCTAGGTAGGCTTCAACAACTCGATTAAGTCCCACTGGGAGAGCATTGCCTTCAGACAGGCACTTTTTCACATATGACTGGAAAGAAGCACAGGGAGAACGAGTGCTAATTTGCACAAAACCTGCAAACTAGTTTCTAATAATAGACTAAAGAGAGATCCAACTACACATTTTGCTCAGATATTTTGAACTAATTTTACTTTGTTCTAAACTAGCTTTTATTCAACATGGTAGTCACACAAACACAGCAATTCCTACTTGTGTGTGTTGTTCAGATGCTGATCTTTCAGCATCAGAAATGTATTTCAGATAATGTTATTCACAGCTTAGAAAATGAAAGTTCTAAGAAAATTACAAACTAGACCTGAAACAAATACATAGATGTGTATGTGTCTATGAATATACATGTATAACAAAAGAGTACCTGGGTTCCAAAATGCATTTTATTTGCACATATATATATATTCTATATAAAAATATAGAAGATATATTTTATATCTTTAAAAAGATATAAAAATACACAAACACCCCCCCCCCCCTTTTTTTTTAAATTCTACATAGGTACTCACTAATCACGAAAATAAGAGATCTGGTCTTG
This sequence comes from Psittacus erithacus, assembly GCA_009867235.2. Lineage (NCBI taxonomy): Eukaryota > Metazoa > Chordata > Aves > Psittaciformes > Psittacidae > Psittacus > Psittacus erithacus. The sequence continues at coordinate 2,879 of WYDI02004363.1, read as the reverse complement.
CAAGACACCCAGTTATGAGAGTGCTCTTCAGGATGTGTTTTCAGAAAAAGAAATACATTCATCACGCTTCAGCCAATGGTAATGATAAAAAGCATGGTTGACAGCTGTACGAAACTGGTCTGATTTATGCTCAGTTACAGACATGGAGAGGTTTTGTGGGTGAAAATAAGGAAATGCACTTACTCTACTAATGCAAAATATGACTTCTGTTTTCTACAGATATGCATGTACGTATGTATTCTCCATGTATTTTGTTTGCAAGTCAGTGTGTAAAGCTATCTGCTTCCTTTATTGGTCTAGCTAATTAAATTTTGCACCTCCTCAGCTGTCTAGTGCTTTCAGGAAGGCTAATGTTCCACTACTACAGCTATACTGAATACATCATCATTACTGTTTTATCTCAGCAAGTGAAGCCTCACTGAGAGAATCAAGCTTTGTTAATAAGGAAGTTCAGTGGTGTGAGGGCCTAAACAGCTGTTCAGGAGTATGTCACTCACTCAAAAATGCGAGGGAACTGCCAGAGCCAGAATATTATGATGTAATGAAGGAATTAAACTGTTGCCATAGAAACAATAAAAAAAATTTATATTGCAATGTATTCTTATAACCCCCAACAATAACTGAGCACATGAATTTTTTTGAGTGCCAAGCTGAATGAAGACTGTAGATCAGAAAAACTGTTTTAACACTATTTCACACTATTTCAGATACACTGATCTAAAATGAGCATGCAACCTTCTGTTTCTTTGCCTGTTAATTTTTTCCCCTACCCACTGAAGCTATTACGCATACTCAAGCTGGGCAGTTTTCATTAATTGGGCAGTTTTATTTTTAAACCTCTGATTTCAAGTTACTATTCTGTTTCTTTTGTAAATCAAATTGATAACTCACATAGTTCTTGTTTATTGTTTACAAAAAAGTGTATACACAATTTTAATTATATGGCTAATGTAACATTTGCAAGTTTAAGCCTTATAAAAGTCCCACACAAATGGGCAAATAATAATAGTACAATCCCTCCACCCTAATCATTTCTCATAAGGCAACATTTATATTAGACCAAAAATCATCTGCAAATTCACAATACCAATAACTGATACGTACCCCACTCCCAAATCTAATTTCAATGTCTTTTAAAGGTAAACATCATCTCATTTAATAGAATTCAAAACTGTTTTGAACTGATCTATTTGGCTTATTAAATCTCCTCATGTAAAATATCTGCACTCAGTCAAATGTCCCAATCCTCCCCTGCATGAAAGACTGACTGTGGAACCTGCCTATGCATGACTTGTGCGTAAAGCCTTGACCAGCTTTCTGAAAGCAAATTAAACACATATAAAAAGGTGGATTTGAAGTTACTCATCCTTTTTGGAAGGTGAGGAAAAGGAAAAATACAAAATCTTCTTATTATTTAAATTTGTATGTAATTATTGAAAAATACAAGCATAGGCACTTTATTGCCCCTAGCAGCTAACAGTACCCTTACACCGCTGTGAAGCTGAAACACATGGTAACTATACCTGCAAAAGCTGGTGGGAATCACAACAGCATACCCAACACACGTTCCTCCCAAGCAGTTTCCCAGCTCATGGAAAAGCCCATGAGCCATGGACTCCAGAGGCAAAACGATGAGAAATACACTCATGAAGATCCCATTGGTTGGCTAAAAAGAAAACGGAGATTTAAGTACTGCATGAAAATTCCTTCCTCTTTTATGAATAAGCCCCTGTGTTCGATCACGTCCTGAAACATGCAAGTTATTATACATAATTTAAACTTATTTTTCCACATATTACAAGGTGAAGTACTCTAAGGGCAAACGAAAGGCTTGAAGGTGAAATGAAAGGGAAGAAGGTGGCTGATAAGCAGAGATCACTCTTCTGAGAGGAACATATCTGAAAACACTAACAGCACAGAACTTAGGTTTAGAAGCCCTGATGCCTTAGCTTTACTCATTTAAGCAGGAATATCAAATGCCACAGAATTGTTTAAGTGCATAAAATATGTATTTGTAAATATCTGCAGGGTCAAGTCTTAGTCAGTAAAGTACAAAACAGAATATTATGTACCTAGCATCAGATGACAACATATTATCTTGCATAATTAAGAATATAGATTTGACTATCCTTGCTTTTCATTGCCAAGAGTTCTTAAAATATTCTTTGTGTAATACTATGTATCATACAAAATATGATTCTGAGAGCGCTTATGAATATTACTGCAATTAAAAACACAATTCTTTATCAGCTACATAAATAGCAGATGAGAAGAAATTGAGCTTTCCTGTTTTGTAAGTAAAAAGCAGGTTAGGAAAAGATTACACTCACTGATACATGGATGCTTTCTGTGAATAAGAGAAAAACGCTTCAAAAGTTAAGTCTCAATCACTAGGACTAGTAAAATAAAAATGGACTTCTGAAATGCCAGAAGTCAGGGAGAGTTGGAACAAATACAGATTCATTTTAATTATTTTAACATCATGTGAATGGGTTTACTGAGGCATTAGATGTTTTAGGAAAGGTAGAAACAGTATTATAATTAACTAAGATCTTTAATGTCCATGGTGAAGTTATTAAAGTTTGGTACATAGCAAAGGAAATAAATTTATAGTACAGATTTCTGTCTTGAGAAGAGCCCTGTGACCTCTGACCACATCTGTGTTTTATCCACCCTCTTTGCATAAATCTACAATATTAATGGGTTTTTTTTTAAAATCTGCATATTGCCTGTTTACCAGTGACTTGATGAGGATTGGCAGTTCAGCTTAACACATGGACAAAGTTATGAATAATACAGTCTCTAATGAAGAGTCCATCCCCAGCATCCTTATAGGCCCCCTTCAGATACTGGAAGGCTGCTATGAGGTCTCCATGCAG
>WYDI02004362.1:0-15319 GCA_009867235.2 Psittacus erithacus | reverse complement strand
GCCTGGCTCCAGAGCAGAGCTGCTCCAGCCCTCGCAGCAGCTCCGTGGCCTCCTCTGGCCTCGCTCCAGCAGCTCCATGTCCCTCTTGTGCTGTTGCCCCAGAGCTGGATCAGGGCTGCAGGGGGGGTCTCCCCAGAGCACAGAGGAGGGGGAGAATCCCCTCCCTGAGCTTCTGCTCCTGCTCTGGGGGTGCAGCCCAGGATATGGGTTTACATGGGTGCAATAAGTAAACCAAGCCCTGTTCTCAGAAACCGCACAGATCCCAGAAGAACAACTCCCTCCTTTCACTGGCTTCTCCCGTCTGATTTCAGGTCAGCCTGCCACTGCCACACCATCTGGCCATGCTTCCTATACATGTTAAATAGACAACAGCCACAGGACTTCTGCTCCTCCCATTAAATAATCCATAAACTCCACAGTGGCCTCAAATCCTGTCTTAACCCGCAGCTAATGTTTTTCTCTGTTCAGCCCCATCCATCTCGTTGAACTGTATCTGCTCTCACATTGTGGTGTTTACGTCCTTCAAAGAACTGAAAGCCGTTATCCTATCTTCGCCTTAGTCATAATTTGGCCACGACTTACACATTTCTTTCTCCTTTTATTTCCTAATCTGCCCTCTCAAGTCTCTCCCTTCAGGAGATTGGTCTCACAGGGCTGCTTGTTTCTCTGTTTATCTTGGACCAGGAACAACTCTCTGAAATCCTAATAACGTAGATCTTGCAAAGCTAGCTGTGAAGCAAGAGACTTTCACACTCAACAAGCTCATGGGTGGCAAAGTGCCATGGGACAGCTGTTGAACTGGAAAGGGATTAGCAGAGCTAAGTGGAAGCCCTTGAGCCATAAACTCCTTGTCTCTTCGGTATCTCTTCTCCAGTGGAGTGACTGGTGTGGGTTTGGATCAGGTCCCACCCTGATCCAAACAAATTAGCTGGTGGGATCATAGCATGGGTCTTGGCAAAAAGCTCCTGTGAAACCTGCTTGAAGAGCACATCATGGGCCTGTGTAACAGAGGAGGGCATGGTCTGGTCTCTATACCCTGGGCAGTAGGACCAGCTTGTGCCTGAGAAATGTGCCCTTTCCAGGGGTTACATGAGACCGGGATTTAGTTAGATGGCATACCAGTTGATGGCATGCTATAGTCTCAAACATTCTCAGTCATTATCATCATAACATGAAAAGGAGACGGAAATCACTGCTCATCCCAGCCTGCAGCGTCTGGCTGGTGGGCTGTTGGACGAAAAGGTGTGCAATAACAGCAGGAAAGAAGGAGGGAGTCAGTTCTGCAAGTCCATCACTCCATGCATGAGAGATGTCAGTTCTGAGCAGTGATTGATGGGAACAACATGGGAAAAAGGCTCTTCTCACTTGGTTTTAAGGCTAGATCAGAGCCCAGGGGAGTTAATGAAATTAAACTTCTGTCAGAAAGCACTGAACTGCTACAACCCTTGGGGTTTGGACTATAGTTTCAGGCTCCTTGTGATGTTATTGGTACTTTCTGTCCATGCAGACTGAAACCTCTTGCAATTTACTGCCACCTCCATCAAGATTGGAATGGATGAGAAGCTGAAATGAGAGTGAACGGTACCTGGAGGTCCTCTCCTTTACCCTGCAAAGGAATGCCTTTTAGCACTGGAATAGGTTGTGCAGTCTTGGCATGAGTGTGACATTCAGTCAGGCCACCAACAGCAAGTATATGCCTTGTCTGTAGGCTTACTCCCTCTGACAAGATATTAAAAACCAACATTCCTGTACACACTGTCTCCTAACCCTTGTAAAAATAGGCAGGCAAAAGACCCCTGTGATCCCAAGGGAACAGCCAGGACAGCGTCATGGGATATCAGGCTCTTGGCTCATCACAAACTTGTGTTCAGACTTTGGCCAATTCCACCACTCTTCTCCGTGCTTCGCTTTTGTGCCTTTACATTGGAATTCCACAGGAGGGTTTCTCTGCAGCCGTGTGTGGGTGCCCATGTGTGTGTGCAACATCCTGAGGTCTCTTAATACAATGGCAATATGAATTATATTGTGTCAAGTGCTTGGAATGGTGGCATTGGAAGAGTTTCCTCCCTCAGAGGCTTTGCAGAATAGCTATCTGTGAAGTTAAATTAAACACTGCTTTTCTTGGGGTTTAAACAATATACTCCCCCTAGCTTGGGCAAAGGGTTTCTTTATACTGTATTACTTTATACATTAATACAGCTCAGGAAATTAATTACTTTTCTTCAGTAAGACTCTTTTCATTTGTTTCGTGCAGATTTTAGATATTCAATTTACAAAGAAAACTTAGGGGGGATCACAGGAAATCCCACGTATGTGAGGAATGCAACCTTAGGATCTGGTTCCTGGTACCTGCTCTGCTCCTCAGATCTGCTCTGCCTCCCCCAGCTGATAAGAGCAATGCTGGGTCTGCCTGCCATGCTCATTCAATCACTCTTGATGCTGTCTTTTGTCTCTGGTAGGCCCTGGACAGGCACAAATCAAAGCTGACACATCCTGCAGAGCCCTGGTTTGGCTTGGAGTGCAGAGATCTCTGAACCCTGCCTTCTTGCAACCATTTGTTATGGGCAGGAGAGGTGTGGGGTAGAAATTCAGATGTCTCTTTTGCCTCATTCCCCAGCCTCAAACACTAATCTTGAAGGATGAGGTTTTGCAACACTGACTTGGCCAGAGCTCTTCTGGTGGTCCAGGGAGTGCAACTGGGAGGGGAAGAGCAAAGCACTATTAAGAACTGGTTATAGCAGGGATTTGAAGCCCAGAAAAATCTTCATGAATATCCTTTATGTCTTCCAGATCATCAAATCAAAGAATGATAGAATCATAGAATGGTTTGGCTTGGAAGGGACCTTAAAGATCATCCAGTTCCAAATCCCCTGCCATGGGCAGGGACACCTTCCACTAGAGCAGGTTGCTCAAAGCTCTCAGGTAGAGACCCCAAATGAGTGTGTACATCTGCACACACACATGCATAAATACCCCAAAATAAATAGTTTTAGGGAAAAATAGAAATTCCTCTGTCTCACTTTACCAGGATCCTTTTTGGTTGTTTGCTTCTTGCTTTTGCTGCTCTCAGCCAAAGCCTGAAATCCTTTTCGGAGCAGTTTGCTCAGTGAGCTCAGTGCCTACCTCCACTGCTCCTACACCACCTCTCTCCATGAACCCTGCGACCAGGGGAGATGCAAGAAGGCTGGATTTGGCCAGGAATTGCCAGGCAGGTACCACCATCTCCCAGAGGTCACTAAGCCATTAGCAATGTTTTCCATGCAGAGCTGGGTCAGGGAGGACTTCTCTGAAGTGCAGAGGGCAGCAGTTTTATCTATTGCAGCTGGCTATCTTTAGACTGTTTTAATAAATCAGTGGGATTAAAAACATTCCTCCCTGCAACCTCCTCAGAGGTGTTTAACCTCTTCAGGCTGTGTGGTGAGGAGGAGAGCTTTTGAAAGCCAATTGCATTAAAAAGGGAGATCTGGAGGAGTTTGTAGTCATCTCCTCTTGAGCAAGTCCTGTGTTAAAGGGATGAATCCAGCTTTCAAATCATTCTTCTTGTGTATTCATACTTAGAATCAAGTAGGTTGGAAAAGACCTTTAAGATTGCCAAGTCCAACCTTTATCCCAGGACTGCTAAGTTCACCACTAAACCATGTGTAACTTGTATGGCCCTTAAAGAAAATAAAGACAACAGAAGCCATGTATAGGAGACCAGTGTATCTGTCCTGCCCTAGCTCCACTGGGTATCGTCTCCATCGCATAGGACCAGAGATCTTCAATGTCATTTATTAAGTGGTGTGAATCATTCCCACTCTTATCCCCTAGAAGATATGGCATGTGCATTTGATCCTTGAATTTAGCAGTTTGGGATGTTTGGTTTGGGATCCAGAGAAGTAATGAACTTCCAGTGACCAAAGAAGAGGCAATAACTGACCTAGTAGTGGCCTCTGTCCCCCCATCCAAGGAAGTCCGTGCTAGATGGCTTTCCTCTCTTTTTGCACTTCTGATATGTCAGGTATAACAGTCCCACAAGACCCATAGCGACCTGCACAGCAGGTCAGGTTCTTGCAAAATGGCCTGCAAGAACAAATCCCCATTAATTGCCATTGCAGGCTCAGGCTGCAAGCTCACAAGTTCAAGCCTTTGCACCTATTAGACCATGACAGGGATCCTGAGCTTGGAATTCCACATTGTTCCCCAGGGAATGCTGTTGGGGGGACTCTCTGCTGTGACTGTCTGCCATCAGGGTATTTGTAGTCTGAATCCACACTAAAGACCTCCACAAACCATGACTCTGAGCTTGCCCACCTGCCTGTAGGCATTATCTAATCATCCTTTCAGATTGTTCCCTAAGGAAATGTGCTTCTCTTCCCAGCAAAGCCTTTTTCACTGACAGAGACAGAGCACTGGTGAATTGAGAGGTGAAAAGCTGACTGCAGAGACCTAACACCATCGTGTCCATGTCTTTACAGAGAAACACTGCTTGACACAGCACTTTGCCTGCTTGTGTGGAAATCCAGCCCTTTACAGTCTTTTTTTCAGCTTCAAAGCACAGGTCAAGTGCCTCTTCACACGATGACAATAATGGGCTCTGTGTTTCTAAATCTAGCCTGTTTTTTCATGACAGGAACAATTTTCAGAGGCACAGGCACTAAAATCTCAGCTAAAATGATCCAACAAGACTATTTCCAAAGGCCATGTGCACATGGGAATGAAAGATCACAGGGACATGAACTTTGGCCATGGCTGTGTCACACAACTGCAAATACACCTCTTGGACTGAGTGTTACTGGTGAGGGACCATGATTCCAGGGTAAATACACACCCCAGAAGCAAATGCCTTGAAGAATAGTGAAGTCCCAGATGAACAAGGGCACCAGGAATGCAAGTGTGTCCAAAAGAAAGGTGAGGCATGGACCATGCCAAAAATCATGGTAAAAAGCCAAGTAAAGGCAGGTTTTTCTCCTCTTTTTCCACATTTCCCCCATCTCTGTTCTCAGCACAGTTAAGAGACAGTGGGAAAAACACTGGGTGGTTCTAAACCCATTGAATGATGAAAATCCACTACTATTTTATATTCAGAATAGTCAGCATTTAAAATAAGTCAGCATTGACTTCGCTGCGGTTTAGAAACTAATGTAACATTAGTTTCAATGGTTTTTTCCTATAAATCCTCAATTCTTTACAAACAAAACCCAAGGAGCTCAGTCACGTAAGCATGAACAATAACACTAACAAAGTGCATCAGGGTTTGCTGGAAGCAACACCCATGATACTGCTACCTCAGTTCCCTCTTTCTCAGCTATAATGATACACCAGCTTGTTTCTGACCTATGGCAATCTGGTGGCATGGAGCATGTTCTGCCGCCACTTTCCTCAATAAGCAACATAAGGTGATTTTTTCCCTTGAGCTCAGGGTGCATTTTGATTTTAAAAGATGCTCCAGACATTGCCTCTGCAGAGCCTTGTGACTGGATTTTCCAGCTGACTGCAAAAAAGGATACAGCACTGAAGGGGTAGCTTTCCTTGTTGCTGCTGTCACTGTTCTCTTACAAATGAGGTCCTAAGGGGTTCAGCCAGCTCTGAAGAGCTGCAGTATCACAGGTACTAATGCAGACAAAAATAGGAAGAGTTTAGATGATTTTAAAATGGTGGAGGAGTCATAGAATCATAGAATCAGATAGACTGGAAAAGCCCTTTAAGCTCATCCAGTCCAATCGCTCCCCAGCACTGCCAAGGCCACCACTAACACATGTCACTGGGGGCATCATCTACACAGGTTTTGAACACTTACAGGAGTGGTGATTCTACCACTTTCTTGGGAACATCTCATAGCTCTGTTTGTCTGATTTTATTGTCTATTGCTCCAGGTTCAAGCTCAGATCTCAGATATTGTCTATGGGGACGGTTAGATTCAGCTCTTGTTTTGGATGCTTACCTCCAAGGATGGCAAGTGCCAAAGCCAACATCACAGCCGCCTCTGTGAATGCAGGCAACCTGTCAAATAACACATCTCTGTGTGCAATAAACTGCTACCAGATCCAACAGATGGTTGCACCATGCAAACCCCAACCCTTGAGCAGGATCTAAACATGACTTATTCTCTTTAAGGACCTCTAATTCAGATGACTCCTTAATGCGGATTCCGATGTGACTTCTGACACCTTTTGCATTAGAAGTTCACATCCTAATTAAGTGAAAGAATGAGAAGAACCAGCTGCCTTCCTGAACAGAGACCCTCCTTACAAATCTCGTGTTAACAGGAAGAGCAGGAAGATGCCAACAGCTGCATGAAATCACTGTAATTAAAAAAGTTAAAGAAGACAACTTTCCAGTAAGCAGAGAGCTGTGGGCGTCCTGCAATGCGGAAAGGTTAATTCCAGCCTCATCTCCCAGCTGGCTCCATAAGGACAGAGGTTAAAGATGAAGCCATAACATACACATGTCAGCTCAGACCTCTGCCTGATGGTCAACCTCCTGGCTGTCTGCCCCAATTAAACCACTTCCCCACTGGTTGGTAAAGAGACTTCACCTTCCACCATGCTTTAATGAAGTTAAAAAAGAAGTGTTATTAAATATGAATGCTGAAGAGGTTGTGTCTCCACTTGAGACATCTGGTCTCGTACCTTAGAAGACAAATATTGGAAAGAGATATTCCTTGGAGGCTACAATCCAGACAAAGCACTGAAAATAACTGGAATATGGAGAATAATGGGACAGGGGTATTACAGGTGCTTGCACTGCTTGGACACGTCCATTGGAGCCTGTCTGCAGACACTCTTCTGTTGGCTTTCCTCTTACAGACAGGATCAGGCTGCCTATAAAGCCGAACAGGCCTCTTTAAAGAGGGAAAAAACTAGAGGAAAAGGGCAAAAATATGAAATATATTAGTGCTTAAAGCCCAGGTGCTCCTGAGTGTGTCCAACCAGATGGTAGGCTGCCAAACTGAGCTATAGGTGGAGTCCTGGAAGGGCAAGGGAACAGAAACTGTCCCTGTTGCCGCTGGGATCTCCCACCCTGGTTTGTTCTCTTTCCAAGGCTGAGGTTGACAAGGACATCCTGTTATTTCCTGAGTCCTTGGAGGTATAAATAGAGGTGAAGAAAAAGGGCAACCAGGACCTCAGCAAGAAGTGGTTGCAGCCTGGCAGAAAGGACAGTGCACTGCAGAAAGGACACAGGTCAGAAGATGCTGCAAACTATCTTGTGAAGACATCCATATGCCCTGAAAGAGCTTTCTTCCAAGTATAAGCACCATCTAGGGTGCTTTCTGTATGGCTGTGAGCTAATACACCTAGGTGATTAAATATAGCTATGAGTCCACTTACACAGCTCAGTGATAGCGAAAACGTCTCTGGCCATGAGTTAAGGCAAGTCACCCTTTAAAGTGTTTTAGAAGATGCATCTCTCTCTCCTGTTTTGCTGGTAATTCCTTCTCTCAGCCCCTATCCTGCACTTCTCTGCACCTCACAAACCCTGTGTCTCATCAGGGCCCCAGAATCTATCCCCTACCCATGCTTTCCTCCATGCAATCCTACTGAGCTTGTCTTTCACCATGCCAGAAAGCTGCTGTGCTAAAACAGGGATATATCAAAGCAGCATTGCCCATTCTGAGGTACCAGAAGACCACTGCTGTTCTGTTGGAGATCAGAAAGCTGTCCTCAAAATGTCTGCAAGGTAAGCAAATAAACCAGCCCCCTTACACATGCATTCTCACAAGGTGAACAGGTACTAGTTGGTGCTGATCCACAGCCCCCGGGGCATCCATAAGCAGATCCTGTGCTCATCCACTGCAAAAGGGGTTTTGTTTTAAAGAAAACTAGATGATTCCTTCATTACCAATCCCAAGAAATGCAATTTAAGTTTGGAGTTTGGAAATTGCACAGGAACCCATGGTATAAAGACGTGTAGTCTGCAGAGGACAGTGTAAGCTATGGAGCAGAGAGAGAAAGACAGTGACTAAATCCCTGCAAGACTGCAGAGCCCCATAAATCAGCACAGTCAGCATTTCAAGTCAGTAAAACTTTGACTTCACTTCACTGGGGTTTAGAATCTCCTTGAAATCTGTAAAAGCCTACTTGAAACCTGATTCCCTTCATAGGGGGTCTGGGTGACCTTTATCTCTGAAGGTTTCCTGTGGGGTTTCAACCTCTTGTACTTTGAGCTTTGGGCAGCATCACTCAGAGCCGATTTTTTTCCTTCTTCCTCAAATTTTATCAGAAATGAACCAGTGTTTTAAATGAAATTTTCCTTAAAACATGTGGGGATGTTTTCTCAATAAGTTTTTGTTGGTTTGTTTGTTTTGTTGGTGAAAGTGCTTTGTTACAGTGATTTTCCTGTATTTTTTTGGTTATTTTCCTGTTTGACAAAATCCCCAAAGGGGGGGGAAGACACATGTTTTTCACCAAAAAGGCTGAATTCTCTAACGGAAATGTTTAGGGAGATTATTTCTGTCATATCCTGGGTCATGTGGAAGAAGGAATTGGTGTGAACATGTGTACAGTGTGCAATCAGGTGAAGCAATGCTGTCTTCAGTGGTGTGGCTTCACAAGGATGGTTCATTTGCCCTTTTGAGAGGCACTTGTCCAATACCAGAACTTGAGGAATGTTCTTGGAGGATTCCCTTCCCCATCACCTCAGACTTTTTAGCCCATCAAACTGGACTGAGGACTTCCATGTGGGGTTTTTGAGCCTCAAGTCTGCAGCTGGGTCCTCTTTTTCATCCTTGAAATGGAGGATAGCACAAAACCCAAAGAAAAGCAGCTCACCCTGGCAGCTTCAATGGACACATGATCCTGGATGATGAAACTGTTGGGAAAGACTGTAGGATAAGGCTGGTGATAAGGAGTGGGAAACACTGCTTTCTATGTCACTTCATAGCAGCACCCTGAAGGTCTGCTATCTGAAGGTCTGATATCACTACAGTGCCATTTGCAAGGCTGGTTGGCCCAGAAAGCTAAGTCAGAGGCTAAGAGACAGTAATACTTTTGGATCAGTTGTGATTGATGAAGTCTTCATACATAGCAACCTGAATGAGGATAAATGGTGAAAAGCTAGAAAAGTTATCCCTTTGGGAACTAAAAATATGGAAGAGGGACAGTGATAAGAGAAGAAAGAAGCCCTCTACACCCTCATCATGAAGTATAAGACCTTGACTACTTATAGATGCTGGAAAGGCTTTGTTCCGTCAAAGGTATTTCTAGCACCTCTCTCTTTATTCCCCATTCCCTCCTCTCTCTTCACTTCTTCATTATTCCCATTTGCCTAGTTTCTTTTCTTATTATTCAGGTCTTTCAGTGTCTAGACAGCCTTATCTGGTTGGCAGGTCTTGCTGTGCGGAGACTCACAGGATGGCTTCTCTGCCATGAGGTGATGAAGGGCTTTGTACCAACATCTACCAGCTTCCTTTCTCTTTTCCTATGTAACCCACCTTGAGTTAATCCAGCAGTAGTGGAAAGTCCAGTGGCTTTCCACTACTCAGTCTTCCCCCAGATACAGCTGGTCCTTGGGTCAGAAGGGACATATCAGTGCCACAACTGCTTCCCCAAAACTTGGCAAGAAGTGTACGCTGTTAACAGAGGACAACAGGGTTGTGGCTATCTGTTTCTTCCTTCCTTCCTTCCCCTGGAAACCCTGTTCCTGCCCATCTTTAGCCCACCCTTGGTGACCCCCTACAGAGAAGAGTTGTAGCACCAAGAAAGGGATTGGACCACCAAGTTATAGACATCTCCACTCTCCTTCTAACCTGCAGATGTAAGCAAGAAAGACACACAGTCTCATTCACTACCAGCCACATCTTCCCCTCCCTGTAAGTAGAAAGAACCAACCAGTTTGAACTGAAGGCTGATATAATGTAAGTGGATGTAGGGGACAATATTCCTGCAACCCCACCCTTGCAACTCATAGGCATGAACTAAGAAACACAGCTTCCTTCCTCCACCACCCCTCCAGGTAAACCTTACCCTATTATATCACAACTAGTCTCAGTTTTCTCGTCAGTTCTGAGGCAGTGCTGTTCTTTGCTTCAAAATAGGAAATAGAAGGAGGGGAAGGTTCCTTTTATTTTTAATCGAGCTCTCATTTGCAGCAAGGAGAGAAATAAGAACTTGCATCAGATGAGCACAGTAATGCAGAATAACAGCAAAATAAATTATTTGATCCTTTCTGAGAAAACACGGCAGAGGCAACCTCCGGGAATCAAATGAAGTGCACATAGACATGAACATCAAAACCCAAATGCATTGCATATTAATTCAAGCCAACTGCTTTTCCCGAGTAGAACTTGAAAAACATAAACAAGTTACTACAAAAACAGAGGAAACTGGCTGGCATTTCCCTGTCTTCCTTTCACAGCTTTTGAAGATATTTGATAAGAGATCCTCTGAGTCTTTTAAGTCAGGGAGAGTCCATTTCCAATGCCAACTGAAAGGCAGAGTCAACATTTTCAAAGCAAATCATGGATTCCATCCTGCTGCTTAAAGACCAAACTCCATCTTATGGATCACAGCTCCTCCTCCGGTGGTGCAAGGCAGATCAGAAGATGCCTGAGAGCTCCCAAGCAGAGCATTTTTGATCAAGGGGGCTGGTTCAAGAACAAATACCCAGAGGAAATGGAGTCAGGCTCTGAGAAAATGGCCCTTTCTGAAGATAGATCTTTTATCATAAGCATGACACATCCAATACTTACAACCTTTTTCAGCCTCAAGTGCCGGTGGCAAAAACCCATTTAGAGCATAAGTCTGGCTCCACCACTTGGCTATTTCCATTGATTTGCCTTGGCAGATGCATGAATATTCCAGGGACTGAGGCCCCTGAAAGGGCTTAGCTCAGCAGTTCTGAAGCTGTAGAAAACCTTATGGTCATTTAGTGGTCTATATACACATACACATACAAGCTGAACCAATGCTTGCAAACGCACAGACAGTTAAACCTGTCTTGGCATCTTATCCAGGGGCAAGCAGGCAGCTGTCTGGGCAGCAAATATAGCCTGAATATCTCAACAACTTCTGCCCCAGCTCACAACCCAGTGCTGACCCAGGTGTCATTGCCAGGATGCCACAGTTTTCTCCTTCTGGAGGATGGTACCCCTGCAAAACAGTTTTGCAAGCAGATAATATAACTCTTGGGTTGGAGAGATACACTCCTAAATACCTCTCTATGGCTCATAGTAGCATAAAAGAGCTCAGCAGAGGTATTACCACTTGCTGTAATGAGCCCATCATTCTGCTCAGGGTGTGAGTACTCTTCATAGGCCAGACCTGGACCAAGCTGAGGGACTCCTCCAATCTGTTCCTAAAAGAACATTTGAATCTGAACTGCTACCAGGCGAAAAATAGCTGTTGTGGATTGAAAGCAAAGAGATCATGGGTGTTCACATGTTTAAGCCTATTTTCATGGCTGTGTAGACAAAGTCTGTTCTTCCAAATACAGGCAAAACTATCAGCATTTACTCTTGAAAAGCATCTGTGCTAGGTTAACCAGCCAGTAGTCCCTGGGGATATCCAGAAAGATCATTGAAGTTTCTCAGACTCTTTCAGAGACATAAGGATTTTAATTCCTTACTAATGCTACAGAAAGCACGAATAAAACATGCCAGTAGACCTCCACTTCGTATTTTCACTAGGTGATGTGTTGCCCTTTCTTCTAAAGCTCCTCCTGGTGGTGTGTTTCTCCTGCCAGCCATTAGTAAACATCAAGATCACCTTCAAATAAAGTGGTGACTTTGCATGCCAGTCTTTGCTGCCTTTGTACTTATGACACTAATTCATGATGTCACTTTTTCAGGAAGCTCAATTTATTGGCAGTGCTTCTATTTTCAAAGCCACTTCTAGAGTTAATGACACCATAAGGAACAGAGAGACTCCATGAGGTCCCTCTCAACCTTTAGTGTGTGATTCTGTGAGCTGACTCCTACCAAAGCATGAGACAAAAGCCGACTGTCTTGTAACTCATGGATCTGATTCTCCCTATACTGTCCCTAAAACAGTTTATAAGCTAAAATGGTTTTTACCTGGACAATAAGGCAGTCATTTAGGCTCCCTGCACAGAGTGAAATGGGCAACTCCAGAATGTAATTCTTCTCATACTACAACAGATAGCCAAACCTGTATGGGCAAACATCCCTAAAATAGTTTGTTCCTCCTCTTTAAATACTTAGGCATCAGAGATGAGTAGATCGGATGGAGGAATCTGAAGTTAGTAAAAGCAAACCCCTTACCATTAAACTGCTAAGACTAAAACGCTCATTTGCCTCCTAAGAAGAACTTGCAAGTTTCTTGTAGTGCAACCCTTGAAGATACCAATCAGGGAGAACAAGGCAGAATATTTCTTCATTCTTGAATATTTTCTATTAAAACAAAATTAATATCCCACTTATTATAAACGTGCTTGTTCAGCAGACTAGATGGGGAGGTAAAGCCACAAGCCCATTAGTACAAATAGCTCTCACTCAGCTAATGTCTTTGTCAGGAGCTGGTTAAAAGCACTCTTCAGGCTAAGAAAGATCTATGTAGAGGGCAAAGAGCCCTCACTAGGGTGAATCATCTGCTTTAACAGGGACACATCCTTCCCAGGGCTACTGGGAGGACCTGTGTTCAGGAATGCCTTATTCTTGGAGGAAGTCATTTCCAAAAAAAAAATACTAGGAAGGGTGAGGTCACTGTTGCAAGCTCTGATGTTACAAATGAGTAAAACCTTTTTCATTAATCCATCATCTGATCTGCAGTATGTAACTACCCACATTTGTGGTCTTAAGACATATGGATTGCCCAAGTGCATCAGCCTGTGCTATGGCAGGGCTGGCTCAGACCACTCGTACAAGCAGTTACTGGGGGCTGAGCTGATGGTTAATAGATTTCTAAGCCATGTCCTCTCAGTGACTTCAGACCCTGTGTGTACGTGTCAGCCCAAGACATCTGGAAAATTCCTCTGAGTGAGAAAGTTTGTCTGGGATGAGCAGTTGTATGTGCTACCCACACCCGACCAGTAGGATATACAGCACTAGAAGCAAGTGCTATAGTGCTTTATATAGATACAGTAGTGCTGTGTATCCTACAGCCTCAAGCTGCACCAGGGCAGGTTTAGATGGAGCTGAGGAACAATTCCTGCCCCAGAGGGTGCTCAGGCATTGGAACAGGCTGCCCAGGGCAGTGCTGCAGTCACTGGCCCTGCAAGTGTTCACACCCCATGGAGACGAGGCCATGGGTTAGTGGTGGCCTTGGCAGTGCTGAGGAATGATTGGACTGGATGAGCTTAAAGGGCTTTTCCAACCCAGTTGATTCTATGATTCTATAAAAGCACACTCAATTTAAACTGCATCCTGCAATTCCGGGCTTAATAACATTATTAATATGCACTTAATACCATTACTAATATGCACAGAGGAATGCTGTGGGTAAAGGCATCACAACACACTTCTGAGAGATTGGCTACTTGAGATACAACCAGTGCCAGCAGAGCTGCACATACAAAACCATAACTGCTGATCTTGATGGGTATGTAGACGTAGAAGAAATTGAGACAGTGAAGAGTAGAAGGCGAGTGTGCATGCTGTCACTGCTGCATTGAAAAGACTGCTGAGCTCTGACTTAGAGAAACTAATAGTCTTCTGCATCACGCAGATGCATGGAGGTGAAAGGCAGGCTCTGGGAAAAGAAGATTCAGGTTTCACACTGAGCAAGTCTGAGTAAGGAAGCTCTGGGAGCCATTTGAACTGGGCTTTGCTACTTCACTGTGCATTTCTTGTCTAACTAATACTATTCATAAGGCTGGAGTGTGTAGTAGCCCCAGAGAAAGCATGTTTCCATTGTATATGAAAACATAATAAAAGTAAGGCTTGCTCCCAGTAAGCTTTAGAGACTTAGAAAAAATGCTGTTCATATTTGAGAGGACAGAAGAAGTATTGAAAAGAAAACAGTGACACATGCAGGAGTTGACAGTAGATCACCGGCAGAGGTAGAAGATGAATCCAGGTTTCTTGGCAGCCTGTTGCTTTATTCTCTTGCCTGCCCTGACTGACAGAATCAAAAGCTGGAGGAAGGGAAGGACTGGTATATGACAAAAATAGGTAGATACGGTTTGTAGGAAGAACGCTTGTTTGCATGAGTACCAGGTTTCCTTATCTCATTGATGCTTCTGTTCTACATACATAGTTATTCACCTCCCCTTCTACTACCAGTATCAAAAGCAGCAAGAAAAACTGACCCTCTTTTTCTGTGTTTCCCATCTTGATACATTTTCTCTTGACATTTGCCATGAGCACAGAGTGTACAGTCCAGTCAGAAGAGCAATGGCCTGCTGTGATGTACAGCGCTTCACTCTGCTGCAAGTACATGTTTGCTCTGCTAGAGATACAGCCCTGAATTGGGCAAGGAGCAACAAAGAGCCCATAAAGGAGATAATTTATCTCTTTCCCAGACACATCCATGAAAGCAACTTATCTTCTCCTTCATCCACCCAGAGTCAGGATGTGGCTCTTATCTGCCTGCAAACCAGAGTGGAGCAAGTTGCCCTTTAAGGTCAACCTGCTGAAAAAAAAGGGAGAAGAATAGAAGTAGCATTTTTAAGCTTTGATTTTTCACTAGCAGCCTGGGGGTGTTGGACATGCCTGTCATTGTGGCAATCACTGGGGAATGGGACTTCTGCCTGCCTTTTATCCTTCTCTTGGAACACATATCCCAAGCATTTTGAGCTCCGTTTGCAGACAAACCCACTCAGCTGCTGTGCCAGCATGACACTTGCTGGTGTTCAGCTGTATAAAGGCTGATGTCCACAATGAGTCTACAGCTGAACTAGCCAGAAAAGGGTCCTTCTGTGCCCTGTAGAAAAGGACTTGGGAATACTGATGGGAGAAAAATTGGATGTGAGTTGCCAATGCGTGTTTCCAGCCCAGAACCCCGCTGTGTGCAGGGCTGCATCCCCACAGCGTGTGCATCAGGTCAAGGGAGGGGATTCTCCCCCTCTACTCCACTCTTGTGAGATCCCACTTGGAATACTGTATCCAGCTCTGGGTCTCCAACATAAGAATGACATGATGCATCGGAGTGAGTCTAGAGGAGGCCACAAAGATGCTGTGAGGGCTGGGGCAGCTCTGCTCTGGAGACAGGCTGAGAGAAATGAGCTGGTTCAGCCTGGCGAAGGGAAGTCTTTCAGTATATAAAGGGGGATTATGGAGATGGAGAAAGAAGTTTTCCAAGGCCTGTAGTGGCAGGACAAATGACAACAATATTAAACAGAAAGAGGATAGATTTAGACTAGATAACAGGCAGAAGTTCTTCCCTGTGAGGGTGCTGAGGTGCTGGCACAGGGTGCCCAGAGAAGCTGTGGCTGCCCCATCCCT
>WYDI02004361.1:0-36752 GCA_009867235.2 Psittacus erithacus | reverse complement strand
CACCCCCAAGTCCTTCTCCACAGGGCTGCTCTGAATCTCTTCTCTGCCCAGCCTGTAGCTGTGCCTGGGATTGTTCTGACCCAGGTGTAGGACCTTGTACTTGTCATGGTTAAACTTCATAAGGCTGGCATCAGCCCACCTTACACGCGTGTCAAGGTCCCTCTGGATGCCATTCCTTCCCTCCAGCGTATCAACCGAAACACACAGCCTGGTGTCATTCGCAAACTTTCTGAGGGCGCACTCAATCCCACTGTCCATGTCACCAACAAAGATGTTGAACAAGACCGGTTAATCTCTGTCCCATCACAATTCATCAGTTCCCTTCAGCCTAGGCCCTGGGTCAGCTCAAGATCTCTCACCAGTTCTTTCTCACGGACTGGTTAGCCCCTGACAAACCTTTTCAGAATCTACAGTAATCAAGGAGCAGGAACCCATCCATCTCAGTGTTGCTCTGCATTGGAGGGAGCAGAAGCAGTGGGAGAAAAGAAGAGATAGTGGAGCATTCTTCCTAGATTTCAGTAAGAAAGGTGGCAAAACAGAAGGTGAAATAAAAGATTTGGTTTAGTAAGATGGAATAAAAAAGGAATTTAGATAGCAAGTAAATCTTATATCCCTTCAGATGCTGGGAGCCCTGCATTCTCACCTAATATCAGACTCACCCCAGCTGGATTTTCCCACTATACACTGCACAGGTCATGTTCATGCAGAGGTTCCTCTTCTGTCCCATGCCACAGCACCTTTCATTATGTGTAAAAACCAAACCATACTTCTCCTAACAGGCTGGAATGCTGTGTCTGTCATTAACACCACTAACATGAAGCATAGGCCAACTGATTTCCTTGTAGCAGCTACTCATGCTAATGTACTGGATGCAGAGACCTGGAGCACGAGGCCCAGTAGAGCAGACATGTCCTGCTCAAGAAAACTCCTCAAACACAGTGTCTTCTGGAAGGCTCCCAATACCATCATGTCTTGGAGAGATGGGTATAAATTATTGTACTTACTATTTAACTAATGTCAAATAGACCCTTTTGCCTGGGTCATCTGACAGATACTTAACAAACTCCAAGAGCATTTAAGAAATCAGTTAAGACATAAACAAAACACTAACCTAAACTAGAATGAAGTTATTTTTTGCTATAATATAAAATCCTGAAGGCAATTTAGATAGGCAAGAATGCAAGAGGACATATTAAGTGCCTTCATCCTGCTGAAGGATACAACTAGTAAATTAAAGTACTTAATCAGACTTCTAATGTTTGTATTTCTGATCTGATTTTTCTGCAAAGCCTCATTTTTGCAGGAATTACAATTTAAACCAGTAATCTATCATTATATATCCAGTCCTGGAAACTGCCCTGGTGACAAATCGCTGAAGTCATTGATAGTATCCTTTATTTAATTGTAATTAATGGCTGTCTGTGATCTTAGAAGGCCAATTCTATGAAATGTCATTTTATAAATGTGTTTTAAGAAGCATGAGAAGGATGGATATCTAAGATGCATGTCCACATTTCACATACTCAGACAATTACAGGTACAAAGTAGGTCAAATCATTCGGCACTGGTTAGTTATTTTGGATGGCTTCTATTCATTGCCCAAAGTGGGGCCAGTTTTCCGCAACTGTCCTGAAAAATGTTCCTTTCACGATGCCTCAAATTACACACGTAAAATTCAGCTCTTTCTGGGAAGCATTTACAAGGCCTTGATTTGGCATACATCTGTATTTCTTCCCTTGAGGCTGTTTTATGCCACAGTCATCCCTCCATCTGGGATTTTTTTGCACTTTCTGTTAAAATATTTAGACCACGTCACTGCTCATGGGTGCTTTCTGGCATTTGATGTATTAGATAGATAAGCTAATATGGTCTGGTATAACCTCTGTTCTTCCTATAGAAAATGGTATGTGGAATTATACACAGTCTGAGGAACGGCTGTGAATGTTATAAAGGGTATGTGAAAAAGAGACAGGATACATGAAAAAGAGATGTCCTTCATTTTCTTCCACTGAGTTGACTTCTTTTTCCTTTTTATATGTCACTGTTTCTTCCTTTGCCCAAACCTGGTTAATACTGAAATAAAACAGGAGATGAGACGTAGAATTTTCTCACAACATGAAAATACCCTTAGAAAATTGTGAAACCAAATCAAAGGCTCAGAACTAAGTTGTCTGAAAATAATGTTTTCTCTGGGCACTTCTTCCAGTAGCTTTCCATCCCTTTTCGCCAACCTTCTGACCAGCTGTAACTGTTAATCATACTGTGATTATTATCCATTTAATTTATATTATAAATTCCTCAGAGCAAGAAACTTAAATCTATGTACTCAACAGCAGCATTGTTTTATACTGAGACAAAAAGAAGTTTGAACTGCTTAGTTTATCTGAAACAAGATTACAAGGGGATTTGACCACCCCCTGCAGATGTCCACGCAATGAAAAAAGAAATCAGTTATAGTCATTGTTCTTTTACTATGCCAAAATAAAAGGTTATAATAAAACTCAGTAGCTGAAAGTTTTCACCAGCTACGTTCAGACTAGGGGGACACAGATGTACCCCCTAAAACTGTAAAAAGAAGAGTAGCAACCCACAGAAACATTTTACCTAGGAAAGTGAAGGATTCTGTTGAAGATCTTAAATCAGAACTAGCCACATGCATACCTTAAAAATATCTGTCATAACTCATATGGAAGAGAATGGCTTGATGGAGTAATTATCTGGTAGTGGTTTTTTGGTTCCCACTGCATAGATCATCATAATGAATTCAAATTATCTTTAAAAATAGTCACAGATTTTGATAATTACATGTATACACACACATACAAATAATTCACTCAGTGTTAGAGCTGGTAAGGGCTTTCTGAAAGAAAGACATTCTATTAAAATTAATTATTTCCTTGTAATAGAAACATCTTTCAGAAATATCCAGGAATCTATCTCTGATGTTCTGGTGTGACTTATTTTGATATCCAGTGTTTTAGAGCACCCAAGAAGAGAGATGAGGAGAAAATATATGGAGAAACTTCATACTAACATATGAAAGTTTTAATTTCAAAAAGTTATTTTGAAACAATGTTGTCTTGTTTGTTTGTTTGCTTGTTTTATTCCAGGGGAGAATAAAACCAAACTTTTGAGACTTCAAAAACCACCACAAACAGAAACAATGCTTTTCCTAAGTTTTCTTAATTAAAAATAGACTGGAACTGAAGGCCTAGACTTAAACTGAAACGGGGCTCCTGGTGAGAGTGAAAGCCCCAAACGGGGCTGGTCAGGGCTATTAAGGCCTATTAGTGCACTTAAGACCCATCAATGATGCTCCATAAACATGCCCTCAATTTTCTGGTGACCAGGTTTACATGCTGCTGCTGACAAGCAGCAGTTGAACTTCTGGAGCCACTTCTAGGAACAGTAAAGAATGATCTTGAGTGTGACTTTAGCTACTTGAGATAAAAGAATTGCTGCTGAAGAATCTAAATTAATGTGCCTGCCTGCTTGTTACTTAAGATGGCAGTCCTGGGATAGCCTGATGTCAGTCAACCTGCATTAGAGATTCTTATTCACACAGACAATCACATTATCTTAAAGCAAACAAGAGAAAACCTCCTGAACAGGCTATTCTCTCCTTACTCCATGAGCAAGATAACTGCTAATAGGACAAGCAAATCAGGTACTATAAGTAAAGGCCATGCGATGAAGTCATAGCCTTGCCAAAGATGCATTTCGTGTGTGCCCTATCCATCACTGCCTAGAGATTTCAATTTCACAGGTGAAACTAACAATCTGATAAGGACATTGCTGCTTATATTGCTCACTTGCTCTGCATCATTGAGCATTGTATCTGATGATTTTCTCAATGACAAGTTACATAATTGTCTTGTCTTTGAGGTTCAGCACCATCTTTTTCTTGAGCCACATTTATCATTTGTAATTGTTTAGGAAAAGGCCTTAGCCACTGAATCAGAATCACTACACACTAAGAATAGTCTTACTATAGCAATTAATCTAAATGCTGCTTTTCGTGATTAGAAAGATGATTGTTGTCACTACAATCAGGAGCTCAACCACACAACAGGAATAGCCAAGATCAGTTGTTCAAATTTCTAGTCAGATCATATAGTGGCCCATATGGAGACTCAAACATGATAGATGTCATTTCTGGAAAAAGAAAAATGGCAGTGCTGCGGTGTGGGCATCAAAGGATGGCAGTATGAAGCCTGTTTTGTCAAAGATTTACATTTGTGGGCATCAGTGCTTCCTTTCACTGATAAAGAAGTGTTATCACATCCAATGAGTCTTGAGAAGCTCTGAAAGGCTCATCTTAATAGTAATAAGTGTGCATGAAAATGAAATGGAAGTTAACTGAGATTGCCTCTGAAGGGACAGATTTCATTGCCTCCTTTGCATAAATTGTCATGTCTGCTCCAGCAACAGAGGTACGGGCATGAACACTGGCATACTATGAGGTGAACATCTGGGAATTCTTCTCAGAAAGACTGATTTTGAGAGAAATGCACACAGAGGGATTACCACTGTTTTGTGTGGTGTCCACCCAAGATGCTGTTGTGGTTATGTGCAAGATACTGCAGAGAGAATATATGTTGTTTATATCTTCTCTCTTTCTCTGTCTAGGACCCATGTGTGTGTCAGTATTGTTACTGTTAGTCTCTGGGAAAAAAGTTATGTTCACTAGACACTTGCCCCAAGTTGCTTCAGTTGCACATATTCAGCTACACAAACATAGCAATCATGTCTAATTGTTGGGTATAGTCTGGATGTTCTTGGATCACTGTAAGCAGAGCTCTTCCCAAACCTGGCGCTTCTGAAACGAATGTATTTTGCAACAATTCACCCTGTATCAGCCAGCATGCTGTCTTTTTCCTGAGACCGCTTTTCATGGTTCAAGAGGAAATCATGGAACAAGCTAGTTGTTCTGGGAACCAAACTACTTTCCCAAAGATTCTACATGCCTTTTCCCATTACTTGTTTAGGAATCACACATTCATAATGAGATCAAAATGCATGTTTTGTCATCAGGTAGCAGGTGTGTGTCTGGTCATGTTACAGAAATGCACACCTGCATTCCATTATAGCATTTTTTTGTGCATCCTGGCATGTAACAGCAACACCTAATAGGAAATACCTACACAATTTAGCATTTGACTGATTAATTGTACTCATTCTTTCAGGAAATCTGTTATTCAACACATGATAAAAATGTGTTTAGCTGCAGCTAGCCAATTTCTTTGCTGAGTGTCTAAATACTGGGAAAGTGCTCATATTCTGATAAAAGGAGGAGCTTCATTCATTCTTTCTGTGGAATCTACAGATACAGAGTGTTTTCTTCTAGTATTTCCATTGGCAAAACATTTCCAAGAATGCTCTTTCTTAGATAAATCTTCTGGGTTTAGACAGTTCTGTGCTCAAGAAACATTTAGAGTACTTTCAAAGAATATAGCACAGTATGGTTTGTGGCATGGACAGATGCCAAATGATGTCTCTGCAAAGGCTTCCTTCAGCCTGATTCAACAGTAATCAGTGAAAAACTCCAGCAGACTAAAATAGGTTTCTTACCAAGACCATAATATATAGCTCGTGTAGTGCACGTCTCTGTGAGACCCGACTGTAAACTTGAAGATTATACTAAGGAGGAAGAGGACAAGTTATTAATGACCTTCCTCTGATCTGGTCAATCAATAAATCAGTGTCAATTTTA
Source organism: Psittacus erithacus (assembly GCA_009867235.2). Taxonomy (NCBI): domain Eukaryota; kingdom Metazoa; phylum Chordata; class Aves; order Psittaciformes; family Psittacidae; genus Psittacus; species Psittacus erithacus. The sequence continues at coordinate 31,039 of WYDI02004361.1, read as the reverse complement.
GTCAAACAGCTGGTTATAGTTACAAGAGCAAAGAACGTATCTATGAGCCAGAGGCATCAATGCTGTTTTTGAACAGCTATTGAAAAAGAGGAAAGAAAAAAGGCATCTTAACACATTTAGTTCATTTGTGGTATTGATATAATTTTTCAAATGGTCAATTAGAACCCCACTGATTTTAATCACGGCAGTTTTCAGATTCTATAACAAAGCTATCTTGAGCCAATTATCAGACATACTTGCAATTGCTCCTTATGTCATAGCAAATTTAAGGACTCCTGCCATCTTTTGTTACAGTCTTTCTTCCCCTGCCTAAACCTCGAGTCCTCAACCCTGCTTTTTTTTCTTAGCATTGTATTTCCTATACCTTTTCTTTCTTCCTCATCTGCACACCAGTGGGACCCTGTGGTTCTATTTTAAGTGTAAAAAAGGACCTTTTTTTATAGAATATATAATCTTTCTCATTGAAAAAAAAGAGAATTTGCTCCAGAAGACGGGGAGAAACATCAATCATTGTCAACATGCCCACAGACCCTTGCAGGAAAGAATGGACAAAAGAACTCCTCTATAGCTCTGCTTTTCTTTTGTGCAAGATCCCAGAAAACAGGATTATGGAACATCTTATCTTCCCTGAGAGGTCCAGAGGGTTCTGTTGTGTCTGCTCTCATGGTCCACATATACAGAATCACAGACACGAAAGACTATTGTACTAATTTACGTAACTTCCTGCATCATAGCGGCCACAGAGGTTCTTGCTTCAAGCCTCCCAATTTCTGATAGTGGCACAGTATGTCCTAATTAGAGTTATTCAATAATCACAGAATCCCAGACTGGTTTGGGCTGGAAGGGACCTTAAAGCTCATCCAGTTCCAACTCCCTGCCACAGACAGGGACACCTTCTACTAGACCAGATTGCGCCAAGACCCATCCAACCTGGCCTTGAATAATAATTCACTCTTCCTTATAGCTCAAGTTGACTTGTGGTGGAGTTACCTTCATTATGAAAAAAATCAAAACAAAATTGTTCCACATTTCTAATACGTGTAAGTTGAATTTCTAATTTTAGTTACTGTATATTATCTTTTTCTACTACAGAAAGGAAGATTAAAACATTGTCTTATACAATAACTGGTCTGCAGTGGCTGTATAATGGGCTGTCTGAGTAAGTGAAGATCAAACTAAGCCTGCTGCATGCAATAATTTTAAGAATCATTGAGAGATAAACCCACAAAGGTGGACTTGGCAGACATACTCTGTGTGTTTTGTTCACACACAGAAACATATGTATAGACTAGAAAGTTACATCTTAATAGGTTGTTTTCCTGGGAAAACAGCCTTTATGCTTCCTGATAAGCAGCTTCTCCAGAGTATAAGGCATTCATTCTTTTGCATATTTCCCCTCTTCACTTTATTCACTTTCTCTGACTATGGATACCAGAATTTGTTGCAGAGCTTTGGTACTAGTCTTGCTAATGGAGGAAAAAATGAAGCCATACTGCTAAAAGTTTCATCATTTCATTCTGCTTGTCTCACTCTGAACACTTCATCCTCTTACAAAGTCCAAACCCTTCCATCATTTTTATAGAGCATGGACATTTTTATGTGCAATGTTTAGCATATTCTGAAGACACTCAATGGGAAACCTGGTGGTTTTTGAGCTACAAAGATCTGTTTCATTCAAAGCATGATGTTCTAGCTCCCACCATTATTTTATTTTGTCAGTTTCTTCTGATCCTATGTGAAGAATCACAGCGTCACATCTATCATCCAGAAAGTGAAAACAAGGTACAGCAAAGGGATAAATTGTGCCAGAAGCTAGAGAATATGTTCATTACAATATGAAAAACAGAAATTAGGTGTCGTGATGCTAAAATGCTTGCTCACAATGCTTTATAACAACAACTTCTGTGACTCAGTAAAATTATATTATATTGACTCCACATTTTTCTTATATTATTTTCCTGTCAATTTTAATGATTTGTCTATGCCAGCATTTAGATTTATGAATAGCCAGTTACCCAAATGGATGGTAAGCATCTTAACTGCTACAACACTTGATGACCTCTTCTAGCCACAGGGCTTGAACTTTTCATAAGGTCGTTAGCATTAGGTTATTAGCACTGAGGCCTTCCATAACTGTGCAGCATTTGATATTTATGCAAGTATTCAAGCACCTCTAGAAATAACACCACACTTGTATGATGCACTGCAGATAATCCTGTTTTGAGAAGGACTTTGTTTGAATTCAGCTTGTAGCTCAGGCAAATTGTGTGAAACAGGGCTAATATATTTCTCAGTTCAGTCTTTGCTGGCTGCTAACCTGATTTTAAGGTTATTCATATACCTAGTCTAGAGCTGTTTCATACTGGTCACACACAGATTATTGAAATGTTTAGAATCTCTGGTTTAAATTCAGGCCTTTCCACATCCAGCTCCCCAGTACAGCTGACTCCAGTAGCTATTCCCTTAGGTATTTCTGAGTTCACTCTTTGGAGATACAGAACTTTACTAACAGCTTTATTCAAATCTGTCCTTAGCTTCAGTTTCAACTGAACCACTCATTTTCTGTGACCTAGTCTTCTTCCACCTGCTTATCTCTTACACCAGCCTGTCTGAAATAACATCACAAGTTTTCAGTTCAGCCACTACTTGATGAAAGAAAAGGGAAAAAAAAATAACCCTAATCCTATCACCTGCAACACTGAGGGGTGTCCAGGCTCCAACAGTGTCTGCAGAACTTACTTTCCACTTTGCTTCTCAGAAATCAACTCCTGTCAGTATTTATTCCACTACAGCTTTGGAGAAACCTTTATTATAATTTCCAAATTTGACACAAGAATTTGTAGCAGAATCTGAACATTATTCTAGTAGCAATGATTTTACTAGGCCTCCCCAAGAAAATTAGTTTATGCCTTTTATATCAGCCTGCTCAGTTTTATTGTGCTTTACTTCCTAACTCTCAATAGCCCATCTATAAATATATGTGTAAACTTACTGCTTTAGTTTCTGTTTCTCTGTTTCCAAAATAGCACACCTTCTTCAATGGATGCTTTATCACCACAATTGCTCTTCTGTCATGTTTTAATAATCTTTATAATGCCTTAGATCATATTTTGCTCTGGTAGTTCATGCCTTTCCATCTTGTTGTTCAGTTTTATCCAGAAAATCTGGCCCTGCAACTTTCAAACTGTTGGACCTCTGAATCAGCAGCCACAACAAAGAAGCAGGCCGTCTATCACAGAAGCAGCCCCCTCCATGATCTTCTAATACTGGGAAGTATATGGATACTAGCATCTCCAAACTAAAGGGAAAACATTTTGTGTTTAATATCACAGAAAATAAAAAAAAATCTAGTTGTTCGCTGCTTTTCTGTTATCTCATGGGCTTTGAACCAAGCACAGCCTCTGAGGAGAGGGTCTTTATCAACCTCTTTGAGGGGCTGGACAGGAAAGGAGATCTTATTTAGAGAACTCCTTCCAAACTAAGAAGGCCAGGATTATACTCTGAACTAAGAAGCAGTCCTATGTCATCCTGACATATGAACTCGCAAGACAATATCTTGTCACAATCTGGAAGTTATTTCTTGCACCAAAAACCTCGTAACTCTGCCTATTGGCTGCAGTGGTAAACAATTCCGTTCCTTCACAGACCACAAGATAAAGTAAAGAGACTGGCAGCTCTGAATGCACAGAGCAAAGTGGGCGTCCAACCCTGGAGGTGCCAGGAAAGCAAATAGACAGTAAATGCATAATTATATATGACACTAAACTACAAGGAAAATGTATGAGGACTTACGCTTCAAGGTAATAAGTACATTTTTAAGATCTTGGCTAGTGCTCTCTTCTCATCTTACTGTTTCTCCTGCCTGCACTTCTGCAAACTATCTACAGCAATGAGATCTTATTTGCACTTTTATATAAAGTACTAGCATTGTTGAAATGTGATCTCTACGTTTTCAGTAATACTTTATTAAAACTTCCAGAGGAACACACATCCCACAATATGAAAGCACACATCCCACAATATGAAAGCACACTTCCCTGGCATAAATAAGCTTCAAGTTTTATTAAAAATCATAATACTCCATAATATATAATGAAATATTAATTTCATGTTCATAACCATAGTCACAAGATATTTCCTGAAACACAATGCAAAATATAAAGAAAATATCGCAACCAAGTTTTAATAAGGTACAGGCTTAAGATAATATAATCAGTTCTTCTCTTACAAAAAGTAGCTTAAGGCAGCTCTGACCACATGTGGCTTAGGACTCTTCTATTGAAAATCTGTGTACTGCTGGTGAACCCTTGGTGAGATTGTCTACTTTTTCTCCTAGATAAAACTGTTCATTGAACAAAAGACTGTTCAACTGTTTTGGATCATGTCCTAGAACTATAATACTTTTCAGTCTTTCAATTACACCTTCATCATTTTGTCTCAGCTTAAAAATTCATAAAATTAAATTAAACTCCTTTCCAGGATCCAAATCAAGGTTTATTAAAGGGCCTTTCTTCAGACTAGGCATCCATTAACAAGCTCCTAGAAAACTGGACAACATGACCATTTCCTTTTAATTCAACCAGTGGAGACAGAGAGTGACAATGAAAGGGGAGAAAGTACCTCACAGTTTACAATGTTATGGGACACCTCCAGCCTGTAACTCTCCCTGCTAACTATACTTAGAAAAAGTATTGCAGGAAGAAAGACAAGTCAATAACAAATGGCTACTCAGCACCCTCCTTTCACTGCTGCCTGTGGGCAGATGCTGCTGATCAAGGCACTAAGAATGTCTCTAGTGTGCAAGGGTTCAATACGCAAAGCTAGTGTCCTTTCTCTTATGAAGATGTTACCAGTCACTCCAAAACTCTATATTTTTGCTGTCTTTGGAAAAACAGCACAAGGCAGTATCCAGTAAGCAACAATATCCAGGCAAGAGATGACCACCTGTATTATACGTTGAAAGGAATTACTGTATCTGAGATCTTGATTCCCTTCTTGTCCCTGCTAATCCTTTAAGTCCAGACACTTCTGCTTACCGTCTCTTGCATTTCCAAATGGAAATACCCTGTTACACATAGGATCACACAGACCTCATTGCAGAGCAGGTTGTCATCGTGTGGAGAACACCCTTTGGACTGTGATAGGAAAGAACTAGCTGTGTGAATGTTACCGTTGACCATCTAACTGGCAAAAACCTAGTGCAAATATGCTATCCGTGTACAACTACCTAATCCGCACAGAATGCTGGAGCTGTAGGCAGGCAGAACACTTAAAATTTCTTTGTGCATGTTTTGTTCCAATAAATGCCCATGCAAAATGCTTGCTGGAGTCTAAATATCTGTTGAGACTGCTGGAATTTAGTAGGAATCATTTTCTACAGTAGCAATGTATCACTAACTGATTACTTGCCATCTTTATTTAGAAGAAAATGTCCACATACGTATTTGCCATTCCTTCCTTTACTCTCTTCTTCAAGTATGCTTTTTATTCCCATCTATTTCAAAGGTGGAGGGGGAACAGCTCTCACCCTGCTTGGTTTTTTCCCCCAATACTTCATTTTATAGCTTCCTAATACCAACAGATGCAAAAAGTGTCATTGTGTGACAGCTAGGAAATGGATGAGTTTATTTTTAGAAAGAAAATACCCTATATTAAAAAAAGGTAGCTGGTCTGCTTTGTGTATTGTGTTTTGAGGCCTTGTCTTCCTAATGAAGAGTGAAGGAGAGTCAGCACTGGTGAGGAAATGGAGCACCAGCCAAGAAGAACAAGAAGAACCCAACACAGTCTCAGTAACATGATTGAAAATTACTGTGGTGTGGGTGAACATAGGTTCTTCTTCAAATTGAAAAGGAATTTACCGGAGGGATTATTTTTTTAAGCAGATGGGATGAGTGAGCTATTTGTATGGGCCTCAAACATCATTTGTGTTGATGATTTTTTTTTTCTACTTACTCCCCCTGCAGATTTTGAGCAATGAGAAATAGCCAGAAGAAAACACTTGATTAGTTGTATAGCACCACTGCTGGCGCAACGTGGGACACTTTAAACAGATCATCTCTTGTCAGTTTATTTTAAAATCAAGAGACAAGGGTATTTTTACTGAAGCACAAAGCAAGGAGCTGTCAGGGACTGTTACAACTTTCTGCCTTCTGAGAAGGGTTCCATTTGTGCCCCAAGCCCAAAGCAGTTTAGAGCTATTTTGGACTTGGCCAGGGCTTGACTAGTAACTGTTCCCAAGACACTCTTTGCTATCTGTGAGCAGGCCATACACATCTCTCAGACTCCTATGCAGAATGTTGCAGTGGCAGTAGTGCCAGGGCCTCTCCTGCTGGCTTCCTTGCAGCTAAAGGCTTTGCTGCCTCACTATTCATTACCCTCATGCTGGTGCTAAGACTCAGGACAGATAATTTAGCTCAGACTTCTGTTGTTACTTAAGACTGGTCAGCTGTTCAAAGTCAGATGCCTCCTGTTGCTATATGTACCGTTCTTGTAACTTTAATATCATTAGGTGGACAAAGAACAAGATTTTCCAGCAATCTGCACCACAGTCCTGCCCCAAAGAAAGACTCCTAGAGATCAGAAAGGCTGGTATCTGAAGTTTAACCTCCAGTTCATTTTAGAGATAAAAACAGTATGTAATGATTGTGTCTGGATCTCTGTGACCTCCATATTTCAAAGCGCTTGGCTCTCCCTTGTACATACCCTTAACAAATGGTAAACCATCTTTTCACTGTTGGAAGCTTCCTTTCATGAGCATCATAAGGCTAGAATAGCTAAGTGGGATACCAGTGATCCCATTTCCATTATGTGCACATCCAGAAAAGCCAGTGAAGAGCAGAAGCATAATTTGGACAAATTCCTGTGCGCAAGTGCAGTATGACCACTGCAGAGCAGGCAGGCACAGAAGACAAGCAATGCTTTACCAAAAAACTGCAGTGATAAGCAGCTTGTCATCAATACATTCTCCCTTGCAGTTCTACGTTCTTATATTCTATACTCCCATTCCTCTTTCTGTGACCAAAGATAACATTTCCCTTAACATTCTTACTAGATTACCTTCATTTACATACAGGCAGTGAGCTACAACTCTAAAAACCAAAAGGATTTAGAGAATGGGCAAGACACTGTTACCTAAATACCAGAGAAAGAGAATGTGAGAGAATAAGCAGCTACACTTTATATGAAATCTCCAGTAGGAATGGGGTGAGAACAAGAGGTGTTGGTTATGAGGGTAAAGATTGCTCAGGCATTTAATGTGTATGTATGTGATAAATCCTCACAAAGTTCATGCTGCATACCACAAAAGTCCAAGGAACGGGTCATGAATCCATATCTGAAAGTGCTGATCTGTGTAGGAAAGTGCTTCCTTATGACTTACCTGCCTTTAATAGCCCTCTACCAGGGCTAATCAGCTGTTTGGAAAAAAATAATTCAATCTTTAGTATAGCTAAATGAGCTAAATGGGAATGCTCAGCTTCTACTGAATGCTAATCAGTAACTGCCACCTTTTTCCCATACAGGTAAAGCTGGCTGCATGAGCAAACTTTGTTCTGTCATTTTCTAATTTCTGAATCTTTCACTTCACAATTCAAATCAAAGGTATGACCAGGAGGTCGAAGGAGGTGATCCTGCCCCTCTACTCTGCTCTCCTGAGACCTCATTTGGAGTATTGTGTGCCGTTCTGGGGTCCTCAACACAATAAGGACATGAAGCTGCTAGAGCAAGTCCAGAGGTGGCCATGAGGATGATCAGGGGACTGGAGCACCTCCCGTATGAAGACAGGCTGAGAAAGTTGGGGCTGTTCAGCCTGAAGAAGAGAAGCTGCGTGTGGACCTCAGAGCAGCTTCTACTATCTGAAAGCGGCCTATAAGGATGCTGGAGAGGGACTCTTCATCAGGGACTGTAGTGATAGGGTAAGGGATGATGGGTTCAAACTTAGACAGGGGAAGTTTAGATTGGATATAAGGAAGAAGTTCTTCACTGTAAGGGTCGTGAGGTGCTGGAACAGTTTGCCCAAAGAAGTGGTAAATGCTCCATCAATGGCAGTGGTCAAAGCCAGGCTAGACAGAGTCTTGGACAAGGTGGTCTAGTGTGAGGCATCCCTGCCCATGGCAGAGGGTTAGGACTGGACGACCTTAAGGTCCTTTCCAACTCAAACCATTCTGTGATTCTGTGATTTCAATATGCAGTAGGAGGGTTGGACTAGATGGTCTTTAAAGGTCCCTTTCCACCCAAACTATTCCATGATTATATGATATTTCTGCTTGTTTTGTATATGTATACAACATCTATACAATGTACTTGAAGAAAAATCAGGGACATTAATATTGGTATTACTATTTCCTTAGTTTGTGAATACCATGACTGCTTTTTTGAAAACACTGTGGCGTTAAGTTTGCTGCTTAGTTTTTTTTGGTTTTTTTTTAATGTGGTGCTGTCTTTGCAAAGCTCATCACTTCAGAAAGCTTTGTTGACACCAAAGCCTGGTTTGTCATCCCCCAAAACCCCCAAAGCTGTAAAAAGTGATGCAATTCACTAACCACATAAATGATACTGAGAAATGCTATCGCCAGATTACTGCAGCTTCTGGTACCATGCAACAAGAAGGAAAACAATTTGATCAGCTAAGCCCCAGTGTATTGTATTCACAGGCACATGGTGTACAGGATCTCTTCTGCTGTTTGGAAGCATTTTCTTTCTGAGCTGAGGGGCCTGTATGTTTTGTGTTAAATGCTATCAATGCATACATATGAGATGTTAGCAGAAAAGATTCTCTATTTCTAGACTCTTATACTTGGTTGTGAAGAGAAGGTACACTGCCACTCTGGTAATCACTCTATTATTATTCATAGTGTAACCAGCATTCATTTAGATTCTTTCAATTTTAAACTACCTTCTCTATTTCACTTCAGAGAGAAAAAGATGGACCAGGAGTAAAATACCACATTTATAACACCCTGAGTGTGAGATCTTTCTTTATGTGACCCATTTTCATTTTTTTTCAGATGTAAACAAAATCAGAGCCTGTAGTGAATCACAGAGACCCCTAGAAAACCTTCACTTGGTGCTTAAAAAGCTACTTTTTAATCTTTTTGTCCTACTTCAAGTCCCAGAGTTTGTAACCATTGTTTCCCATCTTTCAACTGCTGCATTTAACTCAAGTACAAACGCAAGTAACTTTCTGTAGACACATGCAGTGGTGAATATGTAGGTACTTGAAAACAGACCTGAGTGAGCTGCACAGTGTGTACAGTGTAAGATTCAGTGGAGATTTAGTACCTGTGATCTTAACAGATGTCAAATTCACATCACCAACCCTGAGAGAAGCACATGAGTTGGTGTGCAAATGACACGGAGCCTGTGTTTGTAAACAAGGGTGGGAGAATACATGCACTACAGGAATCATGGACTCATCGAATGTTTTGGGGTGGAAAGGACCTTACAAGCCATCCAGTTCCAACTCCCTACCATGGGCAGGGACACCTTCCACTTGAGCAGATTGCTTCAAGCCCCTCCAGCCTGGCCTTGAAAACTGCCAGCGATGGAGCAGCCGCAGCTTCTCTGGCACCCGGTGCCAGTGTCTCACCATCATAATAAAGAATTCCTTCCTAATTTCAAATCTCAATCTCACCTCTGTCAGGTTAAAGCCATTCCCTTTGTCCTATCACTGCAGACCCTTGTCCAAAGCCCCTCTTCAGGTTTCTTGCAGACACTTCAGGCACTGGAGCTGCTCTAAGGTCTCCCCTTAAGAAGCCTTCTCTTCTCCAGGCTGAACCAGTCCAGCACTCTCAGCCTGGTTTCAGAGCAGAGCTGCCCCAGCCCTCAAAGCATCTTTGTGGTCTCCTTTGGAATTGCTCGAGCAGCTCCACGTCCTTCTTGTGCTGGGGGCCCCAGAGATGAAATAGGACAGCGGGGGTGGTGGTGGGGTGGAATACAGAAACATGACAAATTCATCATAAAAGTTAAGAAAAAAAGTTGTTATAAAAAATGCATAAAATCAAAAGCAGCCACCATGCAGCACAAGGGTGTTTCCATGGAAGCAGTCTCCCACATGACAGCAAGGTCAGCAGCAGGTGTTGCAGAGGGAAACAGGGAGGAGAAATGTCACCAGGTGAAGCCTAAATGTCACAGTGGTTTATAAAACAATGCATGTAAGAATTTAAACTGACCATGCATGTTTTCCTTGGAATAGAAAGTTAATTATTTCCTATCCAGACTATATCTGTAAATCTACAGCAGAAATGCAAAAAATCCAGTGTTGGATAAATGTGAACAGAAAGGTAAAGTGCTTTGCCTTGGTCTTAATTAGTAACTACCTTGCAAAGTAATTTGTGATCATCCTTGTTCTAGTTCCTGTGGAATCTTCTAAGATATACAATCTAATAAATATAATAAAAAGTAGTATTTTATGTACAGAGGCAGCTTCCTAGGAGATACAAGATTAAATTGGGTTCCACTATCAATCTTGAAGCACATGGTCCATGAAATATCCCAACTACTCAGATTTAGGACTAATTCAGGAAGAAAAAGAAAAGAAGTAGAAAAGTATTAAACTTGTAAAGCAGGACATTATTCAGACAGTACACATGCTAAGTGAAAGCCAAACAGACATGGTTAACATGACTGACACTGACTAGACCTATGAGACATGAGACTAATACAAGAGCATTATGAATAGCTGATGATGTGACAACTGATGAGCTAGAATTCAATTAGCTAATGTTTACATTCTCAACTGCCCTGACCCCTGAACAGGCCATTAGCTGAGATAGTTATGTGGGGAAGATTCTGTGCTCTGCACATGACAGGAAGACAATTACTCAGCCAAAGTGTTTCGAAAGTTGTGGATTACACCAAGAAATTAAAAAAACCAGTGTAAGGATTAATGATTAACCATGTCAGTTTATTCTATTCCTTGCAAAAATTGCGTCACAGTTAAGAGGTCTCTAAAGACACCATTCCAAGCTTTTATGTGATGACTGACATTTTCCTGCCTTCACCAAAATGAAACAATTGGTCACAGTGGGAAGGCACATTGGCACAAGGGTAACAGTTCAGGGGGTTGAATCCAAGCAAGGTTTATGATAAGAACAGAAGTTCACTGGTTATTAATGCTAGTCTTTCACATCCACAGAAATAAATCATGTGACATGCACACCTGTTTGGATGAGGATGACATACATGCAGGTGAGATGTTTCTGTCTACTGTGACAAGCCACCATTCCCACAGCTAACAGTGGAACCAGTGTTTCTATAATGGGTGTTGCAGGTTTGTTTGGCATTTTACTGCCTTTTTTTTTCTCTTTTTATTAACACTGAAGCACAGAAGATAAGATGATCCCTTGGCATAAATGATGTTGGCAGGCACGCAGCCAAGGATTGGGACAGGCAACTGACTGCATGGCTACAGGTGACAGCCATGCATAAAAACAACCATTATATTCTGCTAGATCAGTGAGGCTACCAGCAAACTGACCTCAATCATGAGAGATTTCATACTCTACCACTCTAGATACAGCCCAGAGATACAATTTTGCGTTAAAAAATTACTCCTTTTTTCACATCATTTAATTGATGGGAGGAATATGACAAGTGACTGCAGCTAAAATTGACAGCATTGGTCTTGCTCAGTAGAATCCACATGTAGAGCAGACATCTGACAGGCTGGTAGTAAAGAATTTTCACTATGATTTTTCTCTTATTTCTGTATAGAACATTTTTCTTTTCATACTGATTGTAAAGATGAGACTTCCATAGTTCAAGGTGATCATACAGAAGTGTGACACTTGCCACATTTTTGTGTTGCTTGAGGAATCCTGAAGGGTTAGTTTAATATCTTTATTTTATATCAGCATTCATATCATTTTCTGCCAGTTAAATAAACGCAGCTAGGAAATAAAGCAACTTTGACATTATCTAATAGAAGCCTTCAAAGTATGTAGCAGAAGAGAAAGATGATCAAAAGAAATTTCTCCTATGGTGGAGGCTTCAAAAATGAAGGAAATAATTTACAGTTAAGACATGACAAGTGATGGAAATAAGAAATGACAATTCAATTCACAGGACCTCTGTCTTTGTTTGGAAGATAGACCAAAAAGGTGACAAAGTTTATTTATGTTGATACAGGAACTATGAAGAAGCTCAGAGATTTATAGATCTTTGCATAATGGTTCATTTCCTGTGATTTTTGTTTAACTAACATTATTTACGAACCTTAATCTCTGTTCACAGTGTGAGCGACATATTGGTTTTGATTTAGAATCTATGCTTTAATTTGGAAGGTGGGATCTTAAGGTTCTTTTTCTGTTCTAATAATGTCTGTGAGTAAATACAGGGCTTTTAAGTACTGCTCCTAAATTTATACATCTTAATGCACATTACAATATAATCCACTTCTCCCTTTGGACTGACAGAACCTGTGACTGTCAACTGGTGAGAATTAATCTGAAGTCAATCTATTTTCTTAGGTTATTTCCTGCATGAAGTAACTAAAAGGATAGGTCAGGTGAGCCTTCCTGGGAGGCACCAAACTATTCTTTTGCTAACATTTTGTAGTATGGAGTGTTTAATATTATGGGGTTTATGCATAAGTGCTTGACAGGTATATGTTAAATTGCAAGGTTAGTAAATAGCACTTAAAATTTCTGAGAAAAGAACAAACTTTTAATCAAAGCAGATAAGGAACATTTTCCACTTTTATATACTGTTGTTGCAATTCTGTAGCTCTGTTGCTTGCTAGTTAATGGCCTTGTTTAAATAAGAACTATAACAAACTGTGTGTGATAATAAGTACCATCCATCATCATCAAAAACGTCATGGGACTTAATCATACCATTTCTTCTCATTTTATAACATCAACATTTTAGGATTTCAGTCTGTGTTTCTCCCCATTTCATTTTAAGGAGCCACCTGGGATATATTAATGGAGTATACATTTGCAAAGCAGTGTGAGATAAAGCCAGATCAACCGCTGAATTAAAGTCCTTAATTTATACTAAATACCCAATTATTTACCCTACTGGTGACTGTTTGGTCACATCAATAGCCATGACTTTAGCGATACAATCTCAATAGCTCAGTTACTTTCTGAAAGCAGAAAGTAAAAACAGATCAGAATTTAGCATTCAAGACTAAGGCTAGCTTTGATTATTTCAATATTCATTTGATATTATCCACTGCTGAAGTTTTCACTGTGTCCAGAGATTTGTTGTGATCTGTGTAGCAAATGACATTGTACGCTTCCTGAAGTGCTAACCACTAAAATTCCTGACTCTGGAAAGATTTGTGAACAAAAATGCCCTTGTTCAAAGTTGACAATGTTTTCCTGATCAGAGCTGTGAGCTACTGCAGAAAGCAGTGTACGTGCTAGTCTGCATAAATATAGCTGTCAGTCTGTATGGACTAGAATTATGAACAGTTACTTCGTGCTCCTTTTTTGTGACACTGGATTAGATTCTGTATGGTTCTCCACAGGTCTTCGCTATTTAGTACCAGAAGCACTTAAACCCAACTTTGGAAGATAATGCAGATAGTTTTTTGGCAGAAAATTCATGTTACAAACCTATACTTATTTGTCAACTGGCAGCATTTCTGTATCTTGTCAGAAATTTACTCCTCTGGAGATAAAAGAGCTACATATTGATCAAACAAGCCTGGAGTCTGCAACAACAAGATGAGTTTAGTGAAGGGAACCACTAAAGCAGTCTACTATTCCCCTGCTCAGTGGCATTTCACCTTTAAAACAAAGAGTAATCATGTTCTTATTCTCCACTAACAAAGAAAAGATGATTCAAAATCACAAATTATCTTTTTCCAGTGCCTGATTCATGCTTGGTGTCCTTCCACCACACTTGGTCTCACTGCACCTTGAACACTGGTTATTACTCCTCAGGTTCCATTTGATCTTGTAATTACAGGCTTTGGGAGATGTAATTTATTACTTGGCAGTTGAAGATGTTTTTGTCATTCAACTTTGCCACCATTACCAGCTTGGGCCAGCGCTTTGATTTAAGAACAAGCCAAATAGCGTTAATACCCTAAAGATAAACAGAAGTTCAGGGGTGAAGTGTCAAACTCTGCAGTCTTTGCCTGTCAACTTTTTGGAGAAAAATGACTAGCATTGTAATCTATATTTTATTAGAATGACAGATGGTAACTGAAGTCTTAACACAGACTAAACCTGCGAACATAACCTTTATATTAAAGCTTTTCAAGCAAAACAACTTCCATTCTGATTGACAGATAATGAATCATTAATTTCCAAGACAACTGATTTTTTCCAGTGCTGTTCCTTGTCCATCAGGTGCCAGCACTATTCAAATGTACTATTATTGCAATAAATTATTTGCCATGATTCATTAATTATCATTGAACTGCATTTACCTACTCATTTGGCAGCAGTAACAGCTCTTTTTTTCCAGGTATATTTTCATGTTATTTAAGAACCAGTTCTGCTTGCAAAAACCAATTTTCCTGAAATCATTTTTCAAATTACCTTGGTTTTCTTTTTTTTTTTTGCCATTTTGCTGTCCTTTTCCATCTTCCTCTGAATTCGGTTTCACTGAGCAAGAGGGTTTGAAACATACAAATTTTAAGGTCTTGATCTCAGATGATCAAAGTTCCTAATAAAGTATAAAAATAACAGATTGTAGCATGTCTCTAACTACTGGCCAAATGGAACTGAGCCTTAAACTTACCAGAACACAACAGCCTATCTAATACCACAAAGAAACCTCCTCCCCTTTTCAGCACCCCAAAAGCACTAAAAAATAAAGGAGGAATTATTTTGCAAAAGGGAGAAAAGGCATCAAGACTCTGCCGTATATCCCAAATATGATGCCAGCCTCTCTGCTCTGGCTCTTAGCGAGGTGAAATTGCTTTTCTCCTCCTTTCTGAGCAGATCCTTTTTCATGAGAGGTTCTGGTTTTTGTCTCAGTGATTAGAAATGTCTCTGTAACATTTGTTCAACTCTAATATTTTTAGAATTATAGTTCTGAATGATGCAAATTAAATAAGGAAGGACATTGCTTCAAAATTAAATTAATTTTGGTTTTCCTCTTTCCATCAGTGCCATAGTTTTTGTGAAAAGAAGTTCAACATGGCAGGAGACACAATGCAACCCCACGTATTCTGGGACTCTAATCGAAGTCTGATGCAGTTAAAAATAAGCCACTGGGAGTTCTGCCATTGACCTGAACAGAAACAGGACTAATTTCAATACAAAAACTGTACTTATACTTGAAGGCTTTGTTCCTTGACATTTGTTTGTGACAGTTCTGCCTTTGCGAGCAGCAACTCAACAGTGGGAAGCAGATGAGAAGTGACCAGAGACAAGCATCAGCAACCAGAAAGCTTGAAAATGGTATTATATTAAGAGAAAGGAAAATTGACTGCGAGGAAAGAAAAAAATCAATGCACAAAGGAAAAGGAAATCTGTAAGAGTGTAGATACACAGCTCTTGGAATACGACTGGCTGTCAGTGTGCTGTAAATGATTATGAATCAGAGCATTTTGTTTTCTGAAAATGTAATGGAGGTTGAATGAATATAGACCTCTGCTTCATTTGCTCAGTTTCAAAACTAAGCAACGGAGCAAGTCATGCTGAAAAGCTTTGAAAATAAAGCGGGAGTGCAACCTATTTCCTGCCTCAGAGTCCATCCCAGTGCACTGGTGAGGGTGTCTGCACAGTCCCAGTATTTGCAGAATAAAGAAATATTTCCTTCTACAAAGCATATCTTCCTGTGCATAAATGATTGTGTGACCTGAGCCACATCTTTTAATCTAGTGCTCCCCCATGGCTAGTACCTGCATGTGCTGCTTTTTACACAGGGCTGAATTTGTCTGCTAATCACATATTCCAGCCCTTGAAGTTGCAGCTCCATTTTTCTTGCTTACTTTTTGTAGATTGCAATTGCTGATCTGTAAGAATTACTCTCATATTGAAATTAAATCACTGGAACTGATCTCTTACTTTTGAAACAGAAAAGCAAAATGCTAAGAACCATATACCTGAGGCTGAAGTATTTCACTGGAATTCTTCTACTCTTGGATTTCAAGCACAATAGATCAAATTTATTCCTTGCATAAGCCAATTCTAAGAAGAAAAATACTAATAGTGGGATAAATTTAGCAGCGACCCTCTATTGGCACTTCTAGCTCTGATGGTAAGATTTTCCCACATTTTCCTCTGTTCTTCCATAAAATGAATTCCAGCAGTATCACATAGTTTGGCCAAGGAGCTTGTGAAGATGTTGAAAATACTGAAGTGACCATATTTCATATTCAAAGGTAACTTTAATGCCTGTCTTCCTGTATTTCCCAGTTTCCCAGAGGCTGGCAATAGTGTTTGAGAGAGTCTTGGCAATGCAAAATTGAAGTCCAGTAACCACTAAATGCAGAGGTTTTCATTCAGTGGAAGTTTATTTTAAATTTCCACCTTTGCACCATTTTGTAGTTATCATCACTCCACTGGCATTCTGTTGACGGTATGGCACCCCTCTATATGAATATATGCAGTTTCCTAGAACTTGAATTGCCATACCTCTTAACATGTATAATTCTGCATAACTGCTGGTTGCTGACAGTGAACATATTCTATGCACTAATTATCTATCAAAGTTCTCACTTAAAAATAATAGTACTCAACTGCAGAGTCAGGCACTCAAATGTTGCCAAATGCTAGATTTCACGTCAGCAGTGAAATGTAATTCACATGCTTGTGAGGATCTATTATGGTACAATATTTAATTATAATTATATGATCCTATTCCGGTTTCCCACAGGACCTCTTCTTCATTTTGGGTAGACAACGTAAGCCACTTACTTACTTAGTGAGCAGCTATTCAATATTTTGCTTTATTCCATTTGTTCTATTCGTGTTCCCGTATCTTATTTACTGAATATTACTCAAACTGCGCTCAAAAGACAGAATACTTGATTTCTTCCTAGATTTTCCATAGTGCTCATCACTGTAATAGACAAACACTCCACTAACTCTCATTATTATATTTGTACAACACCTCTCTATGATAAAGTAAGAAATGGAAGCATGTAGAAACAGAGGTTAGAAATACTATCTTTTTATGCATTATCAGTATTATCAGTAATCACTAGTATCTATTATGATTGCAAAGCAATTTAAAACAACTAAGTCTCTTCTGTTGTTTGTTTGTTTGTTTTGTTTTTTTTTTATAAGGCCTAGCATTACATTGTGTTTTACATGTTCAGAATAGAATTCTACTTGATGCAGTATGGGCTCAGCCTTTCTGAGATGCAGGAATATCAAGCCTAATTCCCAGCAAATAAAGAATGGATACTTAGTACCTAAAGAAAAGTTACTAGCTGAAAATCACATTGAATTTCTTTGCTAGAGGCAGGGATTGGATCATGTTTCTTAAGGAAGGCACTGATTCAAAGATTTTCCATTCTCTTAATTGTGCTCGTTCATTATGTATGTCCCAGTCCTGCAACAAATCAACAAAAGTCTTATAAACAACTGTCTTTTTCTTTACCCAACTCTGACCAATTTTGTTCAATGAATATAACTGGTGTTCTGCGATAAAAACAGTATCTAAAGGCATACTTGTAGAACATAATATGTATATTGTAGGTCAATAATTAAGGTTGCAGGTGACAGCTTCCTCAAGAGTGGCAGTGGAGGTGAAGGTGCTGATTTCCTCTCCCTGGTGACCGGTGATAGGACGTCAGGAAATGGCATGTTCAGACTGAACATTAGGAAAACGTTCTTCACCAAGAGGATGGTCAGTCAGTGGTACGCACTCCCCAGCACCAAGCATGTCAGAGTTAAAGGAACATGTGGATGATGCTCTTAGTCATATGGTTCAGTTTTTGGCGGGAGGAAGGGAGTTGGACTTGATGATCCTTATGGATCCTAACTTCAAATGTCTTGCTGCTCAGGTGTGTTAGTACATCCAGCTTGAGTGTAAAGCAAGTCTGAGCTTCTGAAATTGCTTTAGGGCAGAATTTGAAAGACCATTAGCTACAGTCAGCTTGGGACTTCATGTCAGGTCCTCTGTGACCTAAGCTGTGATTCAAAGCCCTATACACTGTCATTTCCAGTTGGCAAGTGTTAAACAAAGGGCCCTACTCTCTTAGCCCAACAACTCCAACAACTCTCATTTTTTCCATCATTATGGATGGAGGGCCCCCATCCCTCCATCAGCTCTGAGTCTCATTCTTCTTTCACAGTCTTTCCTTGAGTTTCTTGTCTGGTCACAGACAAGACCTCTAAGACACTCAGCCATGTGACACTTTCCATTGTTTTCCCAATCCAGGCAGCTGTACTCTCTGGTTCCAAATATCTGGCACCTCTTCTTAATTACTTGTTTCACTCCATTCTTCTTACTGCATTCAGTCTAGGGGGTTTCTCTTTTAAACCGTAAAGGTGTCTGCAACAGTAGCAGTGAGAGCTAGAAACTATGAAATTGCTTCTCTCAGTTGTGATGCCTGCATGAACATCCTAACCAGCCAAAAATTCTTAAAGAAGCATAAAGAAATCTTGCCATTCCAGCCTAAGGAGTGTTTAATATTGGCAGAGTCTTGAAGAATACAGCTACAGACACTCAGCTGGTTTCTAAATAGCAAGTGCAAACAATTTTTAGAAAACTTATACTTAGAATCAGTGCTGAGCTATCTGCTTTCATTTGCCTTCTATGAAACATGGACAAAAATAGAATTTCACAAAGAAAAGATCACCAGAATTTTGTTGCCTGGATGAAGTAGGTCATATTGCAAAGAATTTATATAGAAAATAGTATGCAAAGTACAGACAGCATTGTTGTTCAGTTATATTCTAACCAACCTGTGCCTATGCATCATCTATCCTTCCATAGTCTTACTAAGAAATTTGGAGCTCAAAGTAGTATTTGGAGAAAGAAAAGACTGCAAGTGCTGGAATAGAATTTTAAGACATCTGCAGTAGTTGTGCTAGTAGAGCAGTACGCAATGACTCTGGAAGACCATTAATACAAAGCAGAGGATATGCAACGTGGCTCATTTCAATCCTGTTTAGAGCTGAGTCCATCAACAGTGACTTGCTGCAACTCCTCACCTAATTAACAACAACAAACAACCTTGATCTTAATGTTGCTGTGACACTTGAGCACCCAGCCCAGAGCATCAGTCTCCTGAAGTTAATGAGGCTCATTTGCATTCCTTCCAAGGACCATCTGCTAATAGATATAAACTAGCTAGCAGACTCCAATGGTAGCCAGCAGTGTCTAAGGGGAGAGCATGTGTCATGTGTCAGTTCCATCTTTGAGAAATCTAGGCTAAATTGCTTTAGCACTTTATAGTTATACTCTGCACTGCTACTGCTGCTGAAAACTTATAACTCCCTTAATTATTAAGAAAGTCAGAAGTATATTCCCACACTTACCGGATGAGATTTCACCCTGAACTGCTAAAGAGCTGTGGTTTGTTATGCTGTGGTTCATTCAACTAGCATTTGTGGGAGAGACTTTGTTTTTTGCTACATTGCATGGAAGAGGAATAAAGTCTCGCCATACTGAATTTTATTTTATCATTTAAATGCATTAATTCTTAATTTTATGCCAGGAGACCCTCACAAAGTTATACAGAGTAATTGATAATACACTTTTAATGAAAGGCAGGTACAGCTCTAGATTGGCCTGACTAGGTGACAACATCTAAACCAGGAACATAAGCTGCTTTTTTTTAAAACAGAGCCTAACTATCAATTTCTAACTGGTGAACTGTATAGCCAGGGCTATTTCACAAAGAGAAGACACTCAGTGCCTCAACCATGTAAGAAGGAAAGAGGCAGGGAAGACTAATTCTCTATGAATATACAAAGCTTAACTAAGCTATCAGCTACAGATATCATGGGAAAGGAGAGCAAAAGAAAGCATTTCTGTTCTCTGCTGTTATGTCACCCTACTGAAGAAAAACCCACAGCCACAGAATCAGTATGAGACCTAATAAAGAAACTGAAACCCAGAGATGCATAGTTGTCTGAGAATTTAGGAAAAAGCATCCTACTAACAGCGAGGCTTCAGTAAGCCAGAGCTTGTGAGAGAGAGAGGTGAGACAGTAGCTGAGCTCTGTGCCATGACATCAACTCGTCACACAAAGATCACTACTGTGAAGCCTACCCCGAGATGAGAACAGCATTGGGGAAGTAGCGAAACTAGGTCTGATTTCCCAGATGGACACAGGAGTGATCAGTTTTTTATAAGTATAGAGATATGTGTTGGCAAAATAATGAGAGAGAAAGAAGAAGATAATTAAAAGTACAAAAAGTAAACATGCTATTATCTCCAAAGAAGTGATTAGGAAATGTGTTACGTTCTTACATAGAGTGAGTGGATGTTTATATTTCTGTTATTTTGTATCCAAGTGCAGGTGATGTGACTGACAAAGGCAGTTCAGGAGAGCTTTACAGGGTTCTGAGAGCATCTGTTTATTTGCCAAGGACTGCTTGGATGGTATCATGATCTCCAAGTCTTTTTAATTTCTCTGGCACCTGGTCTGACAGACTTCAAGATGGTTTTGTAAGTGGGATGTGAGGCCAGAATATTAGGGTTAGAAGGCAGTATAGAACAGATTAGCAGTCATTACTTGGATATAGGAGGAGTTCAGAGTATCTCAAAGCCTTTCCATCAGACCTTTGAGTATATCTAGGAATATGACACAGAGAGAGCAACAGTGAGAGAGGAGGTTGGTAGACCCCATGGGGAGCAGCTTGAGAAATTGCTGTAGGATGCTGATGAATCAGTGGATTATGATATTTCTACTGCTAAGCTTCAAGACTCTTCTTCCTTGGTTGTTTTTCAGAAACCAGCTGCAGGCTCATATTGCTCTCAAGTGAAGCCTACACAGAGACCAGGGTACAGACCCTTGTGAAGTCCACAGGAGGTACAGCCAGAAATCACATTGAAATTTCAATTGGAAAAGAATGACTATTAAAAAACATTCACTTGCATGTTATTCAGTTATCTTTAGGTAAGTCCTCCTGCTTTTCCTATCATAGTCCCCAGATTCTAGTTTATCGAGATTTCTGTAAATCTGGGAAAATGTCATGCTGAGCTAAAATTTCTACCATCTGCAGTGTGTTCTTGCCCACATTTTTTATTCTCAACACCACTTATAATTTTCCCTGGCTTGAATAAGACTCTCCCAGGTGTATTCTGAAAGAAGTCCAGAGCTTTTGGGACCAGTAAAAGACTCTGCTTAAGATAGAATAAAAAATGGATTATAACACAATAAGCGTAGGAATAGCAATTTTTAAGGACGAAAAATAAGGTTTAGAGGGTTTGTCTGATATTTTTGATGGTAATTTAATCATCCTGAGATTTTGACCTGAAGGTCTGGCTAAGCAGTGGATAATACGACTGGGGGATTGCTCTGGACTTCATCGCAGAGTGAACTCAAGTTCATCAAGTCTCCTGAAAACTCTAGGTCTCTGCTGATGACCATGGAATTGTATAAGTAAGTGTATAAGTAAGTCGTCCGTTCTGGTACTACTATCTCTGCTAAGTATCACTTCCTTCTCAAGGGAATTACTGACTTTCTAAAGTGTAATATGGAATAAAATTTTGAAATACTATCTTCCCCTTTGGTGCCTAAAAAATGTGATCCAAACATCTGCCCTTAGGGATGTTCTCACCAGATTTTACTAAATTTCCATTATCTCATTCCTCTCAGGACTCAATCTCATGTGCCAGTAATTTTCCCCCTTTTACAGAAACTGCCTTGCCCTTCCTCACTTTCTGTCCAACTCTTTTGGAGTTTGTCTCCCTGAGTTGCATTTTTGTTCCAAATGTTCAGTCTTTGCTATCTTTCTGGTAGTGCAGGATGAGAGGGGGGAGTCTTGCAAGACAAATGGAGGAATAACTCCGGTATTTTCATAGCTTAATCTTCATCTCCACATCTATAGCACCCATTCTAGAACTGGCAGCTCAGACAGAAATTCAGTTGGAAGAGAGACAGAAGAAAGAATCAGGAGAACAGACTGTTTTTAATTTTAAGTTCCAGGCATGAAGACTTGGACAGAAACTTTATGAAGCGAGAAGAAAACTGGCAGAAAATCATATCTCTTAAATATGTGGACATGAAGAAACCAGAACATGCTTTTTAAGAGTTTACTACAGAAAGAGAAGATACATTAACCTGGCTATTAATTCCTGCTAACAATCAGCCTAACATTTCTCCTCATAAGGGCCTTTATTTTCACAGAAAGCATCTTCATGGAGGTGGCTGGATTACAAAGTAGTGAGGATGTAGAGGGATCTGTTTGGTTTAGATGTTATGTTCAAACTCCGTAGCTTAGCCTGCCTTGCAAACTGTTCTCTTGAGCTTATATAGAACAGTTTGCAGATGAATGTGTTTATGCATTAATGGAGCAGAAAAAGGAAAAAGAAACTTCCCTAAACCAACAACTTAATTGTAATAGTCAGTCTACTAGAGTCTGGGTAGAAAAAGATGGAAGTTCCTGGTTAATTTTCTCTGGAATAGGAAACATGATGGCTTCTCCTTAAAAACCTTGTCATGCCAATTGCTCTGGCTTATTGAGGGTTTGTTTAGAAAAATACAGACACAATCTGGGAACATAACATTGTGTTATCAAGAACTTAAACAAAATAACTGAGGGAACAACGTGCACTCCAGAAGCCTGGCGGAGTGTGTTACAGCACATATTTTGAGCTGCATCTTGAATAAGGACAATCACCACTAGTGAGCATAAGGTCATGCAGCAGGGAGGGATTGAGACTTAATGTTATTATAAATACATATTATTCTTTTTTTTGTCCACTAAATACACTCCTTTTGACACATATGTAGCTAGTTTGTCATCTGATATGTTAAATTATTAAATGATTAATTAATGAGATTATGGGAAAGATCTCTGCTTTCCCTTTTTTGCTACTCTTTGTGTTTGGTGCAACCAAGAACTGTGATAATTCTCTACTTCTTTTGACTTCTACTTCAGGTATTATACAAGCAACAAATTTATTAAAAAGGACCTATGAGGCTCTAAGAAAGTCTACTATATACAGATGCTTTGTCTTTCACAAACAACATTGTTACAGATGTTCAAATGATGCAATGTGTAAATGCAGGCATCTCTTCATTGATGGGCAAAAGTACCAAGCACATTCAACTAACAGTGATTCCAGACCTCACAACTCTTCCCACTCAGTGTATGAGGAATCACTTCTGTTCACATGACAGGTAGGTATTTTTTGTTTGTGACAGGACCATTAGTTAACCCATGCTGTTTGCTTTTTAACGGCTGCCCCTTAATCAAAGGTGTTGGTTGGGCTGAATTTTGCAGCTGATTCACATTTCTGAATATCAGTTCACTTTTTTATAGAGATAGCTATAGATGTAAGCGTCCATGATAACAATTTGCTTTGCTTTTTCCTAGTAAAAGTTAAAGAATCTTTTACTTTTGAAGTAAATTGGATTATTAATATGCTATGATATAAAATGATATATTCATTGCAGGAAAAAAAAATCACCTTTCTTATACTTCAGAATCAATGATATAGAATAGCTGATGAATTAAGAACAGTGAATTAAGAACTTGTTTGAGTGCAACTTAGCTCTGATTTTCAAACTTGGCTGCTTGCCTTGCAGTATCCTAAAGAGAGCTGCAGGACATGAGTAAAGGAAAAGAAGACATTTTCACTACTCTGCTACTGCCTGCAGGATGTTTCATGTGGAAGCCTTTCTGAACTGTCATTTTGTTCACAGAAGTTTAAATGCACCTAAAGTTGACCCCACGGTACCTGAAAAGCTTGATATATTATTTTACACTGCTCAGTCAGGGGAGAGGTACATAAAAAAAGGAACAACTTTTCTTTCTAGTCCCAACAGAAAGTAAATAAAAGAATATTACCCCTGTGGGGGAAATGATTTTGGATAACATTTTTCCAGAATGTGCACCGTATGTGCAAAAATGCTGGCAAAGGCAAAGGGTTCCTTCAGTAAGTCTTATCTCAACAGTTTCGTACATCTTTTGTCCTGCCCACTGCTTTGCATATGTGTCCAGCTGTAATCACCAGATCTGAGGGTCTGGTTTTAGATTTCTCTTGTATACATTGGAAGCTATAATGTTGGCAGAATTCTTCATTATCATGTTCTTGCAACATAGTCCCCAATCTGCCTTTCTGTATTCTTTCTCTCCTCTAATGACCTCATGAAACTGCAGCTAGAACTTTGAGAACCATTTTAAGAGCTGTATGTGAAATTTTCATTTACTTTATGATGGTTGCCCTTTATGCTACTAGATTCGGAGTTCTTTCTTTTTTTGCCAATAAACTGCCTCCAGTATCTGTAATATCATAGCCATACATGGTTACATACTTTTTACTCCACACTAAAAATGAAAAGTATTTATGGATGCAAGTCTCTCCCAGTTTTTGCTGGTGCAAGCTCTATTATGTTGAAAATTATCTCCTGACATCAATCCCACATCAACTGCATGAAGTTATACACTGTGGGGCCTGCTTCAAGGCTAAAGATTCTACCAACAATAAACAGAGCAGATGTACAGTTACAGGGTTCTAACTAGCCCCTTTTTGTTTCTTTCAGGACTGCATGCATACAGAAATATCATATGACTTTTAAGACTTAAGATTATAAGAGAATAAATAAATAAAAATGGTACTGACTCAAAGTATGTGGTATGGTTTTCCCCTAGAATCTAAGAACTGAAAAATCTCAATGAAGCAACAAGTGCTTGTTAAGAGGGGGCATGTATAAAGGCAGGAGTTTAAGAATCTGCTGCTGGAGAAGCCAAATAACTTTATGGCTGAGAATCAAGGACTTGAGCACTACTTACATACATCAACTTCAGACAGGTGTGCTGCTTCACAAATCAGAAACACTTTATATCTAGTACTTATAATGACAGAGAATAAGACAAAAAACACAGGAAGTAGCTTTGGTGCATATGAGACTATGGATTTTTGAATAAGGAATTTCAGGCAGTGGCTAATTCAGGTTTTTTATAGCTAAGTTTCTTCTCTGTCTTTTGAACAGTATTGGTCACCTGAAGTTTGAAGTTTGTGCAAATACAGTACCTCTGACCTTCAGTTTATTTGGTACTTTGAAGCAAACTAGAGTCTGCGGGACAGCAAAAGCCCATGAACAGAAAGGGGCAGCAGAGGAGGCAGCTGAGCTTTTTTCCATCTCTGTGTATGTAAGAAATGCCACTAGGAAGATATAAATTTTACTTAACATTAAAGGTAGAGACATTTTGCACCAAATAAATAAATACAAACAAAAATGAAACCAAAGAAATAATTACCAGTGCTCTAAGTAAATTCACGGTAAGACATAACCTGATTATTGGTGCTGGTGATAGAATTTCCTGCACCTTTAATCATACAGTCTCCTGCAAAGCAAAGTCAAACACACGACAGTTGAGTCACCAGCTTTCTAAATTTGTTGAAGATATAATAATTATCCACTTTCACTGCCTTATTTAAAAGCAAAAAGTATTGAGAAAGTAGAACTATTTTCACAGCATGACATGCAGTTTTGGTATTGAAAAATGAATTCTAATGGGAGCATTGAAAATTACTAAGGGGATTAAGAGAAACTTTTTAAATATATGAAACATTCTGCATGCTTATGTTTTCCACATTCTGCTTTTAATAAACTCCGTAACATATTAAGTGTTATAATATATAATGAAACAGGGCTGGATTCCGATCTCAAGCTGGGTTTATGGTAATGTAATTCAATTGACTGGAGTTACTTCTGTGTTATACTGATGTCAAGATAGGAAATAAGTCCACCATATGTAACAATACTACAGTTATGAGCAGTGAAAGATCAGATCTGGAAATTGTTATGTAAAGTGGTAAAGTGATAAAAGTTTCCTCCACATTAAAGAGCACTGGAAGGAGGAAACAGACGTGTGTCTGTGTCGCAGCATCTCTTCCTTCCTGCTGTTTTACAACAGTATTATAATTAAGAAGTTTTAGTTCAGTTTTGGAACCTGTCCCTATTTCACTGTAATGTTTTATGGATTATCATGAATAAAAGTAGCTCAGATGGTTTTATGGTGTTTTGTTTGTTTTTTTTTTTTTTTTCTTGTGTATGAATGAGATTTCATTATTTTTCCTTGTTATGTGCTTCCTTTCTCTGTGAAACTGTCCCCCCCTTATCTCTTTCTTTTCCTAGCATAGTTCTCATCTCAGAAAATGTATGAATTTTTTTTACAGTGAAATCTCAACTGGGCAAAGAAAACACTTCAATATTTCCTTTAGCAACAGATTTCCTTATCTCAATCAGTTCCCTTCTGCCTGTTCTGAGTCACTGAACTCAAGAAATGAAAGGATCTTACTTTTCTCACATGAAGTTTTCTCGGACTCACAAGTTGGAGTGTTTAACACTAGCACCTCCTATGTAGTAAAGAAAAAACTTCTATATCTGTTTCCCAGTTCCTTCACTCTCTCCCAGACATAGAACAGAACAGAACAGAATATTTCAGTTGGAAGGGACATAGAACAATCGTTGAGTCCAACTACCTGACCACTTCAGGAATGACCAAAAGTTAACACATGGCATTAAGGGCATTGTCCAAGTACCTGTTAGAAACTGGCAGCAAGGAGCACTGACTACCTCTCCAGGAAACCTATTCCAGGTTTTAACCACCCTCTTAGTAAAGAAATGCTTCTTCATGTCAAGTCCAAATCTCCCCTGACAGTCACAGCTAGGAGCCATCCTCGCACATCCTGTCACTGAGTACCAGGGCGGAGGACACCCTTCTCCACTTCCCCTCAGGAAGCTGTAGAGCAGCGAGGTTGCTCCTAAGCCTCCTTCTTTCCCAACCAGATAAACCCAAGTCCTCAGCTGCTTCTCACAGGACATGCCCTCCAGCACCTCCTCCAGCTTTGATGAACATTTTTGTGAACATTCAGCTGATACAGCTGGTTCCTTTCCATTTCAGTGTCCATAAATGGAAGGCTCCCTCACGGAGGGGACTCAGCACGAACTGTGCTGACAGCAAGCTGGGAGGAGAGGCATCTGAAGTCAAGCCTGGGGATGGAGGAAGGGTGTGTTTTTTGTAAGTGTTTGTAATGTTTTTTTGCTGTTTTTGTTGCCCAGTACCTGAATCGGTAAACTAATAGTTACATTAATTGGCAAGAAACTAAGTTAAATTCCCCAAGTTGAGTTTGTTTTGCTCATGACAGTAACTGGTAAGTCATCTCCCTGCCTTTATTCCAACCCACAGTTCTTGCTGTCTTGTTTTTCCCTACTGTGGGGGAGGAGAGAGAGCAAGCAGCGTGTGGGTGCTTAGCTGTCAGCCACCATGTTATACTTTGGAGTGCCTCCCTCATTTTGTAATTCTTCCTCATTGTGATTACAGTACATTTTCTTTTCCTTTATAGAGAAACTCTAAATTCCTCTCCTCTAAATAAGTTCATTCAGAACCCAAAAGTGGGGAAAATGTTTTACCTACTGATGGACACTACTTTTCTGACTGAGGTCCTAAGGTGATACTTATGTTCTCTGAAAGGCTGGCAAGCAATACACTCCACCTAATATACCTTTCAGTTGCACCCCTGATCAATTTATATCACGACACCCAAAACCAGGTCAAGGTGGCACTAATATTACATTCCAGCTGTGGACAGTTAAAATTTTCAAAGCTTCTTGGCATACTGTGATTCATTCACAAAAATCCAACGAAGTATATAATAACTACAAACTTCATCTTTTGTTTAATTGTTATATTGGTAATTCTATCCAGATTTTTATTTTCATTTTATTGTTTCCTTCTTTAAATGGAATCTTCCAGATAGATAAATGAATCTGCTCTAATCCCAGAGAACAGCAGAAGATAGAGAAATGCTGAAGGCTATTCACTGGGAATCAATAGCTAGTTATTTTTTGGAGGTTTGTAGAACAGACAATCACAAGCCCTAACTTTCTCAGCTACAGCTGGGCAGAGGCAGGGTTTAAGGGCATCAAATAGACTTGGCAAAACAAGTTCCATTAACATCCATGGGGTTTAACAGCCTACAACATACATTATTCAATGGTCTGAGGGGCAAAGACTGCTGCTGGCCACATCACTGATGTGCCTATGTGGTAATAACAATATACTGCAAGTCAGGATACTTCAGCTCAGGTGTGGCAGGTCACCAAGTACTATATTGCTTTCAGACCTGAGCTGGTTGCTCTGTAAAGCACATTATTACACGGACATAACTGGGTTAGCTTTCTGTGTCAAGCTGAATTACATAAGGTGTAGCCTTCTGAAAACAGGATTTAAGGAATTGTGAGAATGTTACATTATTTTATTCCTGCTTTTTACAAGACAAAAATTTGCCTTAAATGGTCATGACAAGTGCCTTCTAACTTGAATTCATTGGTAGGCAGACACTTCGAAGAAGATTAAAGGCTGCAAGTCTAGCTTCTTTTATACAGCTTGAAAATAGTATTTAGACCTGAAGTCTAATGAAGCCTCCCTCCGCTCTCTCCCTGTCTCCACCCTCTGTCTCCATCTCCACTCTCTGCAGAGTCTTGCAGAGTTCTAATAAGTGAAGAGGTAATTCCCAGGGAATATAGCAGATTTCTTTTCTATTTTTCTCACTTCCCTACTCTTTCTTTCAGCTTTTAGCTAGACACTACTAACCAGACACCAAAGACGAGAGAGTGAGAAATACAGTCCCTAGACTTACAGTGATAGGAACAATTTCCTTGCCAGATTATTACCCTAGAGGTAACTCTATTAGCATGGTATCTGTGTTGCTTCTTTCTGTCAAATTTTCTGTTCACATTAATTTAAAGAGGGACATGAATCCCTTATTTATTATATCATGGGTTCTTTTCCTCCTCTGCAGTCTCATTTTAGATTTTACAGTTCTAGATATGCTGCAATTACTCGGCTTCCCTTATCCTACATGCAGGGGATGGTTATGGATGCTGTGGCTAATTAACAATCTCAAGGCACAAATGTCTCCTTGAAAACAAGATCTGGCACTAGACTAAATGAACATTCTGATTGCTTATTAAATGCAGGAGTTTCTCTGCAAGCTGGGTCATACTAACAAGGCATTCATTTTTTTACTACCTGTTTTCTTCTCCAACACCATTTTTGTAAGCAATATTTTTCCCTTTTCCTCAAGAAGCACATAAAGATAGCTTTATTTTTCTGTGTGTTTTACTGATACACCCCCCTCTACTTCTGTATGGTCACTATTCTGCAGTGCTCACAGAGAGTCAGGACTGTGAAAGCACACACTTTCCAAGGCTTCCTTAATGACAGTGCCTTTGCTCACAGTGGAGTGTGTTTACTTAGCACTTTCGGTGACGGGCTGTCCTAGGACAAACAGGCATAGATTCAGTCCCACAGTGTCATATAAGGTAGAGCTAAGCATCTAAGCTCGCTTACTCTTAATTTGCTACTCTTTACACATCTAATGAAACCTTGACTCAGGGGTCTACCTTTAAGGTGGAGTTTACTGCTTCTGCTTTAGGTGAAGTAATTTAAAAAGACTTCTTTAGATATTATAAACTAAACCAGCATTGTCTGAGGTATTGAGCACTTGATGAAAACCATCATATATGCAGGAGGGGTAATTTCTTTATCCCTATGTAAAGATTTGGTATTATTTCTTGTAAAAGTTGCTTGTTTGGGAGCCCCTGAAAAGTCTGGAGAAGCAATGTGTTTAATCAACTATACCTCAGGCTGTGTCTGGCTTAGAAAATCACTGAATCACAGATTGGTTTGGATTGGAAGGGTCCTCAAAGCTCATCCATTTCCAACCCCCTGCCATGAGCAGGGACACCCTCCACTAGACAAGGTTGCTACGAGCCCTGTCCAACCTGGCCTTGAACACTGCCAGGGATGGGGCAGTCCAGTGCATCAGCACCCTCACAGGGAGGAATTTCTTCCTAATGTCTAACCTAAATTTCCCATCTCAACTTAAACCCATTCCCTCTTTCCTATCACTACATGCCCTTGTAAAAAGTCCCTTTGAGTGTCAATGCTTCTCATTAACACTGAATTTAATTTTACACCCCTAGATGCTTTAACAATATGTAGTGCTAAATCATATTTTTGATTGTAGCTACAAAAAATATGTACCATAAAAGTGATCTTATAAAAATAAGTACTTACTATACATAAATATGAACATTTTGAAAATAAAAGTATTATATGTTAATTCTATATTATTCTCATAACACAAAGAAATCTGCTTCTTTTAAAGTTTCTTTTGTGTTTCGTCCTTCATGCAACAAAGCACTTAAGTCAAAGTTTAACTGTCTTTGAGAGATGATTTACAGTGTTAAGGGAAAAATGAACATTATAAAGCCTGGATATAATGAAAACTTGCATAGAAATATTTTAAATTAGCATGTTTATGATTTATATTTGAGTATTTTTGCAGGAAATTCATATGTCAACAGTGGTTTTGAGAAGATCCTAATTTAATTATTTAATAAGTATTTATTGAAAAGCACAAATGATAATATCACAAAATATAGGTATATATAATTATGAAATAGTAATAATCTATACGTAACAGTGATGTTGGTATTAAAAAACATACTCCAACTTGTCATTTCCTGTTTCTAGAGATTATGCTTGTTGATATTCAAGGATCACCGACTACAAGCTCAAGAGTGTTGCATCCCAACTAGAAGGAAGTGCAGCAGGGGGCCCAGGAGACCTCCATGGATGGATAAGGAGCTGCTGAGGAAAATTAGAAGGAAAAAAGAGGCTTATAAAAGGTAGAAGCAAGGACAGGCGGCCTGGAAAGAATACAAGGATGTTGTCTGGGAAGCTAGGGACCAGGTTAGGGAAGCTAGGGACCAGGTTTGGAAAGCTAAGGCCCAATTAGAATTAAACTTGGCTAGGGATGTTAAAGGAAACAGGAAGGGATTCAATAGGTGCGTAGCGAATACAAGACGGGCTGGGGACAACGTAAGCCCCCTCCAGCAGCTATCAGGAGAGCTGGCTACCCTGGATTTGGAGAAGGCTGAGGTTCTGAATGACTTCTTTGCCTCGGTCTTCACTGGCAAATGCTCTGA
>WYDI02004358.1:0-38342 GCA_009867235.2 Psittacus erithacus | reverse complement strand
TGTCTCTGCTTCCTCCTGGCTTCCCCTCCTCCCTGGCAGAGCATGAGGCTCAGAATGTCCTTGCTCAGTCTAAACATCCTAAGCAGTAGCTACAAACATCGGTGTTATCAGTGCTGTTCTCAGGCCAAAAGTCAAAAACACAGTGCTGCACCAGCTACTAAGAAGGAGAAAAATGATTGCTACTGCTGAACCCAGGGCAGTCTTCCATGAAGTAAATAGGTTGTTCTTTGTGGCTATAAATTTAAGAAAATATTTTTAATATAATACATGCACATTATTACTTTTGTTGAGCAATTTGTGCAGTAGCTCACAGTTTCTGAGAAATTAGAACTAATTAGAGTTTGCTAATGAAAGATAGCATGATTCTGAAGAGCACATAGAAGGGCCATCGGGAACCTTTCAATTACTTTATACCAACCATATGATATACCCAGCACCTGGAATGCAATGTCTGTATTTTTTTGTTCATCTGAACTTTTTTTCTCAAATACAGACATTATATAGTAGAGCTTACTTTAAAACTGTTGTTACTTTCCACAAGTCTATAGGCTGATGAGCAGTCCGACTGACTGGCTGAGTAACAGCAGCTCTGGGTAGCTGAAGGGCAGGCTATTCCCTTTGCAGCTCAGAAGGCAAATCCCATGCCAAGTGGAATAGTGCAGAGAAAGGTATTATGGGGTCAACAAGAGTTCATGCTGGACAACCAAATTAAAGAAAATTCTGATCACAGCCAAAAACCTCATTTAGCCTTGGTGGTCCAACTACATAGGAAGACAATTTTTAAATTCAGATAAAGACAGAAAGTGTAAAATGGCTAAAACAAGTGAATGCATACTACCATTCCTAAATTGTGAGCTAGTAATAAAAGGAAAAACTTCTTCATATATGTCATCCTTATATATCATTCTGTATTAATTTGCCTTTCTGCTTTTACATGTGGAAAATTACTTCTTGCATTGACGGACAAAAAAAAAAATAAAAAAAAAATATTTGCTTACTCATGACTGCCTTCAATACATTTAATCAATTCAGGAAAATAACTGTGCAGTACAGGATATTAAGACATAGCTTTAAACCTACCTGAAAAAAAGTTAAAATGGATACATTGATTGGAATAGTTATTAAACCCCGATTTATTCCACAATAGATATTCTGTTCAATTTCTTTATGAAGTCTAAGGCTCTAAAAATCCACTATCTTGAAGCCATCGTAGATTATGTTGGGTTTTTATAATGGCATATTATGCAGAGTGCATACTGCTGGCCAAGACAATTTTTCACTATTCAGAGATCCTCTTTTCCTTTATTCTCTGGATGCGTATATTCCTCAGCACAACTTGGTTTTTGACACCAGTGTTAAAGACAAATAATGAGCTAGAGAAAGTGGAAATAAAGGCTGGGGGTGGAAGAAGAAAACTAATAGAGGCTTCTGAAAACAATCACACACTTTTAGAAGTGTCCTGGTTTCAGCTGGGATAGAGTTAATTTTCTTCCTAATAGCTGCTACAGTGCTGTGTTTTGGCTGAGAACAATGCTGATAACAGTGATGTTTTAGTTGTTGCTCAGTAGCTACTTACCCAGATCAAACTTTTCAATCTCTCATGCTCTGCCAGTAAGGAGGGGCACAGCAAGATGTGAGACAGCAAAGACAAGACACGTGATCCAAAGTACCCAAAGGAGTATTCCATACCATGGCATGTCATGCCCAATATATAAACTGTGAGGAGTCACCTGGAAGGCCCAGATTGTAGTTCAGATCAGGCTGGATATCAGTCAACAGGTGGTGAGCAATTGTACTGTGCATCACTTGTGTTTATTGTTTTGTCCCGGCTTTTCCTCCCCTTTTGTTTTATATATTTCTCCTTGTTATTCCCAAAAGTAGCAGTTGTAGTAGCAGTACATTATACTTTATTTTAGCTATCAAACTGTTCTTGTCTCAACCTGTGGATTTTAATTTTTTTAATTCTCTTCTCCATCCCACTTGGGAAAGGGTGAAAAGGGAGGGTGTGTGAGCGGCTGTGTGGTTCTCAATTGCTGGCGGGGGTTAAACCACGACAATCCTTCTTGGTGCCCAACATGATATGACAGATCTGACCAGAGTGAGTCAAAACATATTCAATAATACTTGTGGTATGCATTCCTTGAGGTGACTTTTATCATCCATGGGGTCTGGGCTAAAGCTCTAATTTTGTTGTACTATAATAGTGGCTTGTGATATGATGGAATTGCTGGCCAGGACATGAATCTGGTATATGTACTCAGCACTGCAGTCACCTTCATACTTTACAACCCATGTAATGGGAACTATTGATAATTGTACGGTTTGGCTTTTCTCCTCAGAAGGCCAACCTACAGAGGAGACACACTTCCACATCTTCCGCCTCCCCGCCAGGCTATTTAGAGCAGCGTTTGAGAATTTAAAAGATTCTGAATATCCTTTGAATACTCTTGAAACCAACCTGCTCCTTTTTTCAGGAATCAGCATGGTGTTCAGTGTGGTTCAGGCCCTGTTTAAAATTAAGCAACTATCTAAGAATACCATCAAGAGATCTTTTCTGAGGCTGGACAATTGTGAGTGGCAGGATGTGTGGGATAGTACAGGTAAGTACCTAGGTCAGTGGGCACTTCCAGTTTTGGAACTTCACCTCTGAACAAGCCCAGAAACAGAAAAAATAGTAAAATACTTTGAAGAAGCATGCTGTCCTTTTGGCAATTCCAAAGAGGAACAAATCACTGCAATGTGCCAGGGCCTGGCCTACATCTTCTGAGTCCTGATCAACACATTCAGTACCCTGTAGGGGAGAAGAAAATCTCTGGATCTGACGGCCAGGCAAAAGATTTTTTTCAAACTTTGCAAACAGGAAAAATACACAAACTACCTTATTCTTCAGGTATTAGAACAGAACAACAATCAAGAGCCAGAAGAACACTACCTCTTGGAAAAAGATACTGTCTGATTACTGAAAGTGGGGTTAACTGTGCTCACTTTGCATGCCATTTGATGAAATAGCTTTTCCTCACATTCAAGAGACAGATTAGGAATCTTTAATCATATCTGGGTTCCTCCT
The DNA here is from genome assembly GCA_009867235.2 of Psittacus erithacus. Lineage (NCBI taxonomy): Eukaryota > Metazoa > Chordata > Aves > Psittaciformes > Psittacidae > Psittacus > Psittacus erithacus. Next base: position 35,275 of record WYDI02004358.1, on the reverse strand, counting down.
TTATACACGCCAGTTATTTAACTACAATAAACTAACCCTACCACAAGATTATTTCTCAGATTAATTACCACTAAGAAGTAACATTAATTATAGAAGAAAACCATCTAACATATTGAAGAGTAAAAGCTTACTTAAAACTAAAATCTTAAAATAGAAGGAAAATGAGGACATGCAATCATTCTGGCATGGACCTGCACTAACAGTATAACTAGTACCGCCTAATCAAAGCCCTATCCTGAATCAAGACAGACTGAGAATCCTGTTCCAAAGTCAGTGTCTTTGTTTTGATTCAGAGGCAGAGTGCAGTAACAGGACTTGTGTATTATTTATGCAGCCATGTTATAAGTCTGACAATCTCCAGTGAAAGGTCAATAACAAGAATTAAATAGAGGTGGCTAGCAAGCTAAACAACTGACACTGTATATACAAAAGGATTATTACTAAATTTACCATGTCTCCTGTTACTTCTTCAATAAAATACTGAGAAAAAAATAAGTTACTTTTAGGAGAAATGTATTTCAAAGCATGGGAGAATGGCTTTGCACTGAAGGAGTGTAGACTTAGATCAGCTATCAGGAAGGAGTTCTTTATTGTGAAGGTGGTGAGGTACTACAACAGCTTGCCAGAGAAGCTGTGGATGCCCCATCCCTGGAAGTGTAACTCTGACTTGCTCAATTCAAATGTTTATGTTGATAGTAAAATATCTGTACAAGAGCAATCACATTTAGCCTTTTTAAAACTTTTTTTCCTTTTTTTTTTTTTTTTTTTTTTTCGGTTCTTGCTGTGACTTCCAAGGGAAGGAACAGCATTTTTCTACCAGTATTTCTGTTTCTTTTTATTAAGCATGCCCACAGGGAAGTTTGGCATCTGTTTAATTTTCAGGATCCCTTGTTGCTAGAGGATGCTTTAATTTCAAATCACAACTCTCGAGCAGGTTGTGCGCTGAAAGCTGAAAACATGGAATTAGAAATTCACATGCTCTACAGAAACCAGAGACAGAATGTTTCTCCACTTAGTAGCTCAGGCAGAACATGTAATTATTTTCACATCTTCCAGGAACATTGGTTTAGTGTTAGACTGAAAAAAAAGAAAAAAGGATTTTGGCTCTGTCATTCAGAACTATCTTAGTGAATTTGTTAGATTTACCTTCAAATTTCATAAGAGATTATTGAACAATTCTATCCATGTAGAAACCAATTACTTTCCAGTTAAATTTGCCATAAAGTTTTCTCACTTCTCTTTTCTCTTCTTTTCTTATACTTGATAGGTTGTTTTCAAGAAGGAAGGGTATTACTAAAGGGGTCAGGCAGCAGTTCGATTGCTGCCCTCTCAAGTCCGTTCCAATGAATTCAGTCGTTTACATCTATTTCAGAATATTGTTGCCCAGCTCCTAAACACAATGTGTGCACAGTTATGATATAAATGATTGCAAACTCTGAACAGCAATACTTCTGAAGAATCCAAAGATAATCACAATTTCTAAGAGAAGACCTGTTTTGCCAATGGAATTCTTGAAATCACTGGGTTTTCTTCCTAAGTATTTACACATACATTCTTACTACCCTGTGATAAAGGAAATTTTTGTCTAAGCTATATATATAGAAAACTGAGGCAAATGGAAGATTAAGATCACAAAGGGAAATAACCTCTGCAGCTGTCAGCATTGTGACACTATTTTAACAATACAAACTTTACCTTTTTGGTGTCTACCCTTCAGAAAACATATTCCTGAAATAGAAAAGCCGATCATGAGGCACACAGATAATGAATTCAGAGAACTAGAAATTACTTCCCGATATATGAAGAAAAAGGAATCACCTCAACAGTAAAGAAGAAAATATATACAGAACAAAGCATAAGCTCCTCCAATTCCTATGCCATTGATATTGAAGGTCCTTTGCAGCAGTGATTAGAAAGATGCTTGGAAGATCATATTTTTGATAATTTTATATTTTTTTTTAATTCTGCATGTTCAAATTATACTTTGCTCTCAGAAAATGAGAAGCTTAATAAATATAACATCCTACAGTGTTCAAGTTAGCATCACACAGTAACTTTAAAGTAAAAGTGCTGAGATATGGATAGGATAGATAGAGTGTAATGTGGGTGGAATATTGGCAGGACTACCAGGATCAAAGGTCTATGAACAGTGGCACAGTCCAGCTGGAGGCCAGTTACAGTGGGAGTCTGTCTGGGGTCAATACTATTTCACTAGTATGTAATTATCTACTTCATTATTTTTATACAACCTAGATGATAGGATAAGCTGCACTTTCAGCAAATCTGAGCACAAAAAGTTGTGACCAGCTGGCTGGGATAAGCTCTGCAGAACAGGCGCAGAGGTCGCTAAGTTGGCAATGCCCTGTGCAGCAATGCAACCCCCCATTTGGGGCTTCACAAACGAGTGTGCAGCCAGCAGATCCAGGATAGGATCTTCCCCAGCAGTCTGGAACTTATCGGATATCCCTGTGTCTGTGCAAAGCCTGGGGCTCCCCTGCATGACACAGACACTGGCATACTGGTGTAAGTCCAACAGAGACAACTAAGGCAACCAGAATTGGAGTACTGGACATCCAAGGAGAGGGTGGGTGTTTTCAGCCTTCAGTAAAAAGATGGCCAAGGGGAAACATGATTGCTATCTTCAGCTGTCTAATGGGAAAGTATAGAGAAGATGGAGCTGTATAGTGGAAAGAGGAGAGAAAACACAAAAAGGAATTATTATGCAGGTAGCAAGAGAAATTTCTGATTATGGGTAATCAAAGATTTGAACAGGTTGCCCATGAAGGCTATGTAATTTCCATTCTCTATTATATTCACAAATCAATGGGACAAAACTCTGAACAAAGTGATCTAGTTGCGCTTGTATGGAGCAGAGAACCTGATGACAACCAGAAATAATTTCTGAGGTATATTTTTCCATGATTCTGTATTACAGAAAAATTATCTCCAGAGCAGGTTTTTTATGGTTTTTTTACAACATATTGCATTCTCTGGGATTGTATCTACATCCGACAATCAAACAATAATTTTGTTCGAATGATAGGTCACCAAGCCTTATACTCACATTTTTCTTAATTGTCTTTCAAAAGTTAAGTGTACTATATACACATCCACCTGGGACTAATGTCAGTTATAATACAGGATTCAGAAAGAAGGGAAGAACTCATTTTGGAGATTGTTTCGTTTAGACCACATTTTCAATGTTATGGAGTTTATTCCATTATATACTTTCTCAAGTACAACTGCCTGATTGTTACAAGCTCAATGACACCCTAAATATCCAGGATATTTTCTAATCATGTAAATGCATAACAAAATGTGTAAGACAACTGCTTTTTGAACTAGCAAAATGCATTTATATTTCAGGAGAGAATCATTGAATCATAGAATAGTTTAGTTTGGAAGCGACCTTCAACAGTCACCTAGTCCAAACCTTTGCAATGAGCAGGGACATCTTCAATGAGACAGGTTGCCAGAACCACATCCAGCCTGGCCTTGAATGTCTCCAGGGATGGGGCATTCACTGCCTCTCTGGGTAACATATGCTGGTGTTCTACCACCCTCATTGTGAAGAATTTCTTCCTCACAAACAGCCTGAACCTCCTTTCTTTCAGTTTAAAACCACCACCCCTTGTCCTATAGGAAAGACCCTGCTAATATGTCTTTCCCATCTTTCTTACAGGCCCCTTTAAAGAACTGAAAGGCCACAATCAGGTCTTCCTGAAGTCTTCTCCAGGCTGAGCAAGCCCAACTCTCTCAGCCTTTCCTCACAGGAGAGGCGTTCCATCCTTCTGATCATTTTTGTGGCCCTTCTCTGGACCTTTTCCAACAGGTCCATGTCTCCTGTACTGAAGACATCAAAACTGGAGATAATTTAGGTGGGCTCTTTCCAGAGCAGAGGAGCAAAATCACCTCCCTCAACCTGCTTGCCACACTCCTTTGGATGCAGCTCAAGATGTGATTGGCTTTTTGGGCTATAAAAGCATATTACTAGCTCATATCCAATCTTTCAGCGGATATAAGATATATCCCCAAGTCCTTCTCTCCAGGGGTATTCTCAGTCTCTTCATCCTCAGCCTGTTTTAATATGGTAGCTTGTCCCAGTCATGAGGCTCACAGGGCCCACTTCTCGAGCCTGTCCAAGTCTGCCTGGATGGGTTTTCTGACAAAAAAGAGGCAAGCAAGAACTGTGTATCATGCTGCAAGTTTCAGATTTAGGGTATCTCATCCTAACGCTATCTTTCTAAATGTTTAAGGAATTCTATTGGTTTATTTTCTTATTATAAAACTTAAAATTTCATTAAAAAAACAACCAAACCACAAAACAACCTTCCAATGTGAGAGATATATGTTCATTTTGCAATGCATGTGCTGTAAAAGACACATAGCATAACATAAAACTAATTCCCCAAGATATAATTGAACACTCCACTCACTGATTTCTGTATTGACAGCTCAACTGAAATAGGACCACATAGGTGCTTGATTCCTGTGATTACCTTTGGGCAGTCCCTTTGCTACATATTTTCAGAGTACTGCCAGCCATTAATCAAACCAAATCATGTCAAGGAGCTCTGAAGTATTATAAAACAGCTGAACTTGAAAATGTCAGTATTCAGTGCTGATATGAGGTCCTAAGGGATTAAAAGATATAAGGCAGACAAGAATGAAAGACAAATGGATATTGGGGGGGCAAGAGGGAGGAGAGAACAAACCTCTTTTTCTGCAACCTGAAGCATGTTTATGTATTTTATTAATTCTTAACTGTGGTTTTTTGCTTCCACAAAGTTTGTTTGGGGCAAAGCGTTGGGTAGTATTGAACTCTGTTTGCTATGACCAATCAAATGCAAGATACCACTAGAAGAAACATTGCCAAAGTAATTAATGGTTTAACTCACTCTGAATTTTCATTATTAATGAAGAAGTGGAACTTTCACTTCTATTGAAGGAGAAACATGTTGTTGGTTGTATTTTGCTGTTGGAAAATGAAAGCCTAGGTTATTTGTGCGCTCTTTCTCATGGCTTAATGAAATGAAAACAACAATGGGATCACTGTTGTCTCCATACATCAAAACGTGGTATAGAAAAGTTTGCTTCAGGGTATTTCATTACTTACTTGGTTGAATGAAAAATGTGTGGTGTCAAATGCAAGACCTAAGTCACCTTGTGTTCAGGTGTCTTCTCTCCTTACTGATCAGCAGCCTATCAGATAGAAGAAAAACTGTGACAGATACCTGTAGAAAATTATTTGTGGCAGAAGTCTATTTTCCCTTGGATTTGTACAACAGTTTAGTGACATTCTTGGGCATTTCCCTTTCCTTAAGCAGAGCTTACTTCAAAGCTTTGGCATAAGATTGTTCCAACTTTACAGCAAAGGACAAATTTCTTGGGATTCAAAGCTGCTGACATCTTCTTTGAGCAGGCCTGTGATGGTGATTATTTTGCATCACAAAGGGAGTCCATATTCATTTTAACATACTAAAGGCTCACTTGTGGCTTATATAGTAATTTAAAAATTCAAACTGCTCATAGAAAAAGCATTTAATAGACACAATGTATTGTATCTACAAAAGGAAAAATCATAGTAGTTTAGATTCACTGAATATTTTTTATCCAGATTTATAGAAAACCAATAGAATTTCTTTTCAAGGGGAGGTGGAAAGATTAGAGGACAGAGAAAAAGGAACCTATCAAGGAAGCCGTCTTTGCATGAGAAATCAAAAAGGGTTTTTTTCCCTCAAAAGCATCACAAAATTTTAAAAAATTCCCTGTGCTTCTACATTTCAGTTTAATTATATTTTTAATTTGTACTATGCAAAGTTGCCTATGATTGTCTTTGTTTTGGTATATAAGGTATGAAGTTAAACATCTGACATCAACAGAACATTCAAAAAGAATCAATGCCATAACAAGCCAAGAGATTACCCTATTGTGCTAGACATTTCTGAACTACCGATACACTGCTGGGTGAATATGGGATAGAAATAGGTTGCTACCTTCTTATAATGCAAACTGGCTGAAACATCAGTCAGTGAAAATCAAGCTATGGCAAATATTTTAACAAGTGATAAAATGTTTTTGAACTGAGAAGGTTAAATTCTATGCCATGTTGGTCAGAAAGGAATGTAAGCTGATAGATGCCATCATAAACTTTATAACAAATTACTGCATATTATCAAGCCATTAAAACTACTTGTCAATATAGCATTTGTAAAGGTAAACAAAGCTGCACGCTGTTCCAATACTGTCTTTGCCAACTGTTTTTCAGTTTACCAAAAATAGACTTCTGATAAAATTTATACAGTGAAATTACATCTGTAGTTATCTTCAATGGAGATTTTAAATTTTCTAGAATAGATTTCTAATATAAGATTTCTGGATTTCTAATATAAAACACTTCATACAGCCTGATAGCGCAGTGTGAAATTCTAGATATCATATGCTTTTATAACATATACTTACAAGTGTAATGTTCTCCAGTTTGCTTTCTTCACCTTCTCTTCTGTGTCTCAGATGCCGATAAAGTGCAAGAAACAACAAAGCCAAACACAAGAACATTGAAATGGACGCACAAAAAAAGGGGAAATATTACAGCTTTTCATGTTTCTAAGGAAAATTGTTGCAGCAGCAAGCATGGCTGCAGTGGTCTGAATGTCAGATTGGCAGATGAAGGCAGGTGAAACATGTCCAAACTCTCAATTTTGTTTATTACTTTGATATTTTCTGACACAAAATAAATATTGTTATTGGTTCTTGATCTGAGGAAATACTTCAGATTTGTGGATATTCTGTTTCTAATAAAAAGATAAGCTGATGGTGGAATATGTGTGTCTCTAGATAAAGTGGAAGCAATGAAGTGTAAGTAAAGACTTCCTTCTCCATTAGCATAGAAGATACCAAGCAACAGGTGGCATTCACTTCACTAGTGATTCAACTATATCTTATAAAACAAGAAGCTTAAAAATAATTTTTGTCAACATCATGAAGATCTGATTCTGTGCCTTGTAATTCTTTGATGCCTCTCTTTCTGCTCAAAGTTATTCTTTGGCAGTGTTTTTTCTGATAGACTTATCATAAAGTGACCAATATCAGCCAGCAGTTCCAGAAGTTGTCTAAACTCATTCATCTGTGCAGAGAAGCATGTTGCCTAGGGCCGTGTCAAGGAAGTTTCCATTATCTCAAAGGACAGGGACACTACTGCCTCTTTGGGAAATCTGTTCCATTGTTTGACAGCCCTCAGAGTAATATCCCTTTTTGATCTGTCTAAAATTATTTCCATGTATCTTAGTTTGTGTCAATTGCCTGTTCTTGCTGGACACCACTGGAAAGTCTGGCTTCTTCTTTTGAACACCATCTCCTAAGCATTTACACACCTGAAGATTCCCTTAAGCCTTCTTTTCTGCAGGATGAACTCCCACAGATCTCCCAGCTTTTCGCCATGTGACAGAGGTTCCAGCCACTTCCTTGTCTTCATGGTTCCACAGGGAACTCCAGTATATTTATTTGATTAAGGCAGCCCAGCACTGGACACAGCACCTGGATGTGTCTCATTTTTGCTGAGCTCAGGGGAAGGACTGTCTTCTTTGATCTGCCTGCAGCAGTCTGCTTAATGGGTCTGTTTGGTGCTGGACTTTTTTGCTGAAAGGTCGTACAGCTGGTGCAACAGTTTATTGTCTGCCAAGACCACAGGGTCCTTCTTTGCAAATCTGCATACCAGCTCATGGGCCATTGGCATGTCCTGGTGCATGACATTATTTATCCTCAGCTGCAGGGCGTACACTTTTTTGTGTTGAATTTCGTCAGGTTGCTGTCTCTCCATTCCTCCAGCTTTTTCTGATCTTTCTGAACAGCAGTGCATACATATGGTGCATCACCTACTCCTCCCAGTTTGGTACTTTCTATATCAGATTGTGAACTCTTTCTAGGATAATGAGTGCCATCATCTCAGGCATTGCAGCGCTGATTCTTATAAAAACTTCTTGTATTGCATATTTCAGCTTCTACTTAAACACACGAGCTTGTGTTTTCACTCATGGCTATTAAAGTTTCAGCTGTCTCATTACGCAAAAACATTAAATGGCTTCTGCTAGTTTACACTGACAGAAAGACAGCTGTTATGCTACCAACACTGATGGAATTAAATCCAACTCATTCCAAATTAGAATCGACTATTTTGCAGCAGTACTGTAAAATCTACTTGTATCTTCTGCATAAGTCTGTGGAGAACAACATTAAAAATCTTGGCCTTAAATTTGCTTGCACTGAATTTAATGGGCATCTTACCATTAATTCCACTTTAACAGTTAAGTCAATGATAAGCGCTTAGGAAAAAATCCTGCCATATGTGATTTTTAAATATTCATTACTCAGATAAACAGAAAGAATATTTCTTTTGGAGACAGCGTCAGTGCTGTTACTCAGTGAAGGCTTAATTTGCTCCAAAATTCAACGTTACAACAGAAAGCTTTGTTCATGTCTAAGAGTGCTCAGAATACAACCATTTGTTTTGCATTTTCTTATGCTTAGGAACAGAAACACCTTTACATGAATTTTTCAAAAGAGAACAAGAAAAAGTCTCAAACCAGAAGTTTCAGATAAAGTATGATATGGAATTTGAGCATGAAAACAGGTTAGAAATCCATATAAGGGCAAACTGCAATTTATACCTCTGCAAAATGTACATACTTGTACATGTTGGGAATACATTCAAGGTGCAGTTTCAGTTTCCTTCTCTATCCCACACTATTTTTACAGGAAGTCTGATAATCTACCATATTTTAAGAATGCCATTACTGATACTCAGTATTAGACACACAGACTTTTCATTTTTTTATAATATACCTTCAATAAATAAAAACATTTTTATAGACTTTATAAGCACTGTTCATCAATTCTTTATGTTTTATTCCACGTTACTTTTACACTTAAAGAAAAGACTTCAAATTAAATTTTAAAAATATTTTTAGAGTCTATTAATTGTAAGAATGTGTTTGCTTTAAACATACGAACAGTGGAGCAATATATCAGTGTCATCATATCTTAATTTATATTTTGACAATATGGTCTGATCAACTCATTGGCAGGAAAACAAGGTAGGATCATCAGTGCTTTTGTTTTCTTACATCTGAGGAACTACTTCATTTCCCATGAGGAATAAGGTGGGTACCAAATACTCAGTTTATACAAACAGGCATTTTTTAAAAGGGCTTATTTACTGCACCATGAATATCATAGAACTTTAGGTTCTGTACTGTGAAGGAAATCCTCAAGGGACAGAGATGTGTACTTAGCATTCATAGATTTTGATCTGTAGGTTTTTCATGCTTGGCCGAGAATCAGCAAAGAACCTAATTCTCTAAGTTCATGCTTACCAGTTTTCACTTTATTGCATCAAAGCATGGCAATCTCCCCCATCTTTGACAGTCATTACAAGCTAATCAGTGTCCAGACAGTCGTGGCAGCAACAGCATTCCTTTTCCAACCCCTACCAAAGCCTTCTGAGGGACGATCACCCTTTGCTTTTGCTTCAAATTGTTCTGAGGGATATGTATTTATCTTGAAGCTGATTTAAAAGTACCTTTTACTAATATATGAAATTTCTGCCAGTGAGAAGGCATTGTTCCACACGCTGTGTTTTAGGACCAGCTCATTGTTTTATGCCTGAAGTCATTATTTACTGGTATATTGGCTAAACTTCCATCAAAATAAAACCCCATTTAGTTCCTCACAATTATTAGCTTACATTGGTACAATATTTATGGAAAATGTTGTCAGTTTTATCTATGTATTTGAGGGACATATAAAAGCTGTATTCCACCTTTAGTAATTCTAAAGCAATATTCCTTGACAGTTTTTAAGTTTTGAACAGAATACCAGTGCATCCAACCCATGGTTATATGATATTGCAAAATCATTCGATATTTTGCTTTCTTCATACCTTGCTCCTGCTTTTGTCAGTGTTTTACTTTTTCCGTCGCTTGAAAGTGTCTAATTGACTGACACAAGACTTGAACTAATGTGAGAAAAAGTTCTCAAATTCCTTTATATCAGCATCGTTTCCAGATGACGTGTTAAAGAAGGCTCCATTTCAGAAATAGTGAACTGAAAGGGATATATAACTACATGTACATTTTCGCTTGCATTTTAAGAAGTTTTGTATGTCATAGAAGTAATATCTAGTTTTAAGTTGTCTTACTCCCTGCCATTATGAGAATGTACTATAGGTTCATTCCTTCCCTTCCTGTTATTCACACTCCTGAAATGAGATAGCCGAACAAATACATATTTGTTGTGTTGTTGATTAAGAATCAAAACTTAGATATACAGAAGGTGATAATTGAGATGTCTTTGTGTAAACTGGAAAATAACATGTTCTTTCTTCAGAATTCAATAAACACCTTAGCCTCTTTTAAATGCAGAGCAAATTTCATCTCTTTTATATTTTGATGCTAGTTAATTATTGTTTACACTGACGCTTTTGCAAAACAACAAAAATCCCTTTTTTTAAGACTAGGTATATAAAAATAAGATTTTGAATAAAAAAAAAGAGCAGATTGCTTGAAATTGACCACTCTTTTTTGTATTGTTTGGGAATATGAATCCACATAGTGGATATATTTTAGATGCCAGCAGTTTAAAGCACTACCTGTGCCTCAAGTTAGTGTGACAGAATATTGCAGTATATATTGTAAGGTATGGACAGTAAGTACCATCACTACCAAAGATGCATATAGGGGGATTATAAAAAAGAAAAAATTCACTGTAGATTAAGACATTGAAAAATCTAAAGAATAAATGTCAGTTCCTTTACTCTTTGTTGCAGAGTGATGAGTACATGTCACAAAAAGTACCCACACAACTGACAAGTTAGCGGCAGACTTCTTTCCTTTACCATATAGATTTAATTGTATTCAAAATTTTTTGAGTGATTGGCTAGCAGATGGCAGGTCACACAAAGCAGTTACGCAGAGCTGCTTAATTTTCTCCTGATACGTGGCTGAATTTTCCTTTAAAAATGTAAAATCTAGTCTTATGAATTGCATATGAAATGATGAACTCTGTTTCTATCTTACCAATTTGCTAATGCTGCTTTTTATGCACTGCTTTTTTCTTTTACACTGTCTGCTTCCTTTTAAACATGTGTTTCTTCATATTTAGGATTTGGATTTAGTAGCTGGCTGAGCAAGCCGAGTACCTTTGCAGAGAGAGGTTGTCTTACTTCAACACTGTTTGTGGCTGTGTAGTTCTACTGTTTTCTCTGTCTTGGCCTTGCAGCATTCTCTCTGTGAACACAGCTCACTAACTCCTTAGAATACATTGCCAGGAGAGAAATAAGCCCTTTTCTTTATTGAGCAGGACAGACTCGATAGTATATATGGAAACAGTATAATCAGAACGAGCAAAGGATAGCTGTGAGTGGGAAGGATTATAAGAAGGGAAAATAAATACGGTTTTCATCTTAAAGGAGCACTTAAGTTGATTTTACTTGCTAGCTTCTTTTAGTTGAAAATATATTATCAGATATGCAAGTTTAGGAATTACAAGACAATGGTAGGACTGATTTTGAAGATACAGGCTGCCTTCCCTAGGAATGGTTTTATAGTTGCCCTCTCCCCAGCTAAAGAATGAGCAAGAAAATGCCAAATGTTCCAAGAAGCTAGTAATGATTTTATTTGGGGAGGATTTTTCTTCTAGTACAGAATGGAGGGAGCTGCACCAGGCTCATGCAAAGATTAAAGGACAACACGAAACCTGTGGAGTACCACCTTTCTGTACTTTTATGTGCTCCAAATGACCTTTGTGTTTGGTCAGTTGCATAAAACTACAAGGTTTTCTGTGTCAGATTTTCTGTACTGGACTACACTTGTTTTCTCAGATCATTTAAACAGCTTCTGCAAAAATAAATCCAGAAAACTAGCATCTAAAATAGCCTAAAAAACTTCTTGAAAGGATCTCCACAAACCATCAGAGATTTGAGAAGCTTATTCCAAGCAGAATAAGGCATGCATTTCCACTGTAGATTCCAGATGCTGGGAAGAGGGCAGCTACAGAATCCACTCAGTAGGACACATTCTTGACAAAGTCAGTAACAAAGCTTGGATCTTGCAAAGATCTGGGAAGCTAAAAAATGTAACCAGGAAACATCTTGGTAACCAGTAATAGTATCATCTGACAAGACCCAGAGTGCCCAGGACAGGAGGTTAAGTACAGTTACTGAAGTCACATCGTAATTTTCAACACTGCTTTCAATTCTTTTGCATGTATTTTTTTTAATAAATCAGTCAGCATCCATCATGAATACTAGCAGCTGCTTTGTTATTCTAACCCTAAAAAAAGGTAATTGTGATAACATAAAAATCTATCCATTCTAAAGCAACTACAGTGCAGAAAAAAGTTGTTTTCTTTTATAAATTGTTCATATTTATTAATTGTAAAAATTATTTTTAAAGTTTGGGCAACACATACTCTGAAAAAAAAGAAGACTGGGATTTCAGAAGTCTTCAATAATCCAGTAGTTAAGTAGTTGTGATCAGTTCAGTGACTTATATCAAGCACATAACAGAAGGTTGTGACAGAGTGTGTCTTTCTCCTACATGACCTGATACAAAAAAAATATGCACATAACATATATCTTATTGTGGGAAATCCCATTACCCTTATACTATATATTAATAAGGACAAGAGAAACAGTACAAAAGTGTTTTATTTTGTTTTGTTTTGCTTTGATTTGTTTTGAGTTGTTTTGTTTTTTAAGTCATGACATGTGAGTGTGTTGAATACTGCAGTTGGACTGAATTCTTAAACAAAGACTCCAATAAAATGAAGCAAGAAACCTGTCTTTTAAATTGAAATGAAACAGATTCATGTACTTCAACATAACAGACAGAACTGAGTAAACTCAATCTTGTGAGCAGAAAGGAGAACATTTTACACATCTTTAAAGAAATACAGAGGAGAAAACAATCATCACATGAATGAACAGAAGTGGGTTATGCATATTTAATTTATCTCTATAACTGATGATTTTCCTTTTTGGAAAAAAAATACCCAGTTTCTTTCTACTTTCCACTAAAATCTATCATATTATTAAAAAAAAAAAAACCCCAAACAGTTCTGGAAGCATAGTGTCTAATTTCAAGTTAACAAATAGAGATGAAGTACTGTTGTGGTATGGATTGCCGCTTTGTATAGTTCAGGTCAGCTGTCCAGTTTCTGCTTCCTCCTGGCTTCTTCCATCACTTCTTACTGCAAGAGCATGAAAGACTGAAGTCCTTGACTTAGTGTAAACCTATTTAGCAACAACTAAAACATTGGTGTGTTATCAGTATAATTCTTAGACTAAATCCAAAGCACACCACTGGACCAGCTACTAAGAAAACCATTAATTCTACCCCAGTTGAAACCAGGACAGGTACTTGAACTACAAGTGTATACTTTTACAGCCAATCAAGATTTTGAAAAAGAAAAAAAAAAAATTCTTACTTAAGATTTATCAAAGTTTAGCAACACAGATAGAATTTCACTTTTTAATCTGTAGAACAAAATTCAGAAAGTAGTAAAAAGTATTTGGTACTGATTGTAAGAACTGAATAATACATACTAAGTAATCCACAGAAGAAAAGTAAATCTGCTGTTTACCTTATCATGCAGTTCATTTTTTAGTGAGGAAGTGCAGATATTGTGAGACAGTTATACTTTTTTTTCTTTAGGTTAAAGAAAATATACTTCAATTTATTAGTGAAATTCATTAATTTATTCCTAATTGATAGCACTTTCAGTGGGAAATCCATTAGTATGAGCTAGTTAAACTGTTTCACAGAAAAAGAAAATAAACTGTCTAGTTTTAGTAATCAACCCCATTGAATTTTATATGTTCTACTTCGAGCAAGAGATTGATATTGGAGAAGCATGTACCTTTCCATAAAGCAAACACAAACAAAAGAATAAGGGTGTAGTAATAATGTAATGATCAGCAGCAGGATTTTGAGTCAGTAGAAATAACATTAATATAACAAACAGACCTTGAAAACTGGATCCTAAAAATCGTAACAACTATAGTATATAAAAATAGTGTGGCAGATCAAAACTGCAGTTTTCCCTGGGGAGGGACTCTTCATTCTGGGGAGGGACTCTTCATTAGGGGCTGTAGTGATAGGACAAGGGGTAATGGGTTCAAACTTAAACAGGGACATTTAGATTGGATATAAGGAAGAAGTTCTTTACTGTAAGGGTGGTGAGGCACTGGAATAGGCTGCCCAAGGAACTTGTGAATGCTCCATCCCTGGCAGTGTTCAAGGTCAGGTTGGACAGAGCCTTGGGTGACATGGTTTAGTGGGAGGTGTCCCTGCTCATGGCAGGGGGGTTGGAACCAGATGATCTTAAGGTCCTTTCTAACCCTAACTATTCTATGAATCACCAAACTAGTAGTTAAAATTTGGGAAGTACTGACATGAAAGATATTGACCTTCATTTTCTTCATTTAATCAGCTCACTGATTCTTTCCAATAATGTTAGGGACAGTATCATTAAGTTTTTACATTCTGTTCGAGAAAAGGGCGTAAAACAAATACCTCAGCATGTAAAGAGAGTACTTTAAAATCAATATTTCTTCTTTGGTCAGGTGGGCCAGTTTTGGAATTGATCCAGTTTGCTTTTCTAAGTGTAAGCCTTCTATAAACTGATAAGTTTAGCAGAAATGATTATATTTCAACAAATTTGTCTGTAGTAAAATTTTTCAGATTTGTGTTGTGTTTAGCTTTGAGACTACTGCTTTTTGCAGAATAAACAGTAGCCTGATGAATGTGGATGACATATTTAAAATTATAATTCTGAATCAGGAGATAAGCTTTATCCGATACTCTATTTGATGTATCAGAAGTACAGGTATGTATATACTTCTTTTAAATATTTTGAAGTATTTTGTTGGGTTGGGTTTATTTTTTTTTTGTTTGTTCGTTTTGAAATGGAAGAAAAGTATTTTGACACCCTATCATGTTTCATTAAGGGAAATGATGCTTCATGTCTGCTGCAGTGAGGAAGAGGGCAAAAATACAAAAAACAGAAAAACAAAAAACCACTAAACAAACCCACCAAAAGCACCCCAAAACTTGATCCATTATAAAAACCAGGAGCTAGTTCTAAACATAAAAATATCACTAACATATAGAGATATGTGAAAAGACAGAATCCTTTGAATAATACAATGAAAGTATAAAAAGGTGTTCTGAAAATGAGTTGAGCCAGTGATTAGAGAGGTAGAGCATATAGAAAGACAGACATGGGAAAAATCAAAGAATGACAAGATGTTAGAACAGCAGCAGTCAACTGTGTTAAAAATGATGCTTGCTATAATCTGTGAGTAGGAAGAATTTGCCTGGCACCAGTTATGCTGGTGGAATGCAATGAGCCACAGTGAGACTGGAACATCCAGAATGGAACAGTAATGAAAATAACTGAAATAATTGGTAATACATTAATAAGCTTTGTGCATTGTATGTGCAACACATTCTACATGTACATTTTCTGGAATCTGTACTATTAAAAAATTCACTTCTGTTGGTTTTGTTCATTTGCTGTTTAAAATCAAAGCCAAATCTCTTAATAAAAAGGACATGGAACTTTTGTTCCACGTATTTGAATTTTACACTGTGTCTGTAGGTGAAATGCATGGATGTATGTAACAGAAATAAGATTAGATAAAGTAAGAGAATTTCTACTGAGATTTGTATAGCGTTCATTTATTTTCATTATACATTCAATCATACGTGCAAACTAATGGAAAAAATGAAAAAAGAACTCCAACAGTGAAATGACTTTGAATAATCTGATTGTATAACTCAGTGAGATTTGGTAGGAAGATGGAAGAAATACCCCGAACACCTGTGCCATATGGGCACAGAAAGGCTGCTGTGGACCATATGTTTGGAAAATCATGCAGGAAGGCTTCCTAGGCATTGGACAGCATGAGGAGCAATAAAAAAAAAAGCAAGCATGCCAACCACAGCCATGCAGCCCAGAATTATCAACATTTGAGCTAACTGCTGAAACAGCTAATAATATGGAGTATATAGCCCAGTAGGGAAGAAAAGCATATCCATCCAAATAGTGTCAGACTACATAATACATAGACTTGAATTGTGAAATATCAATGCAGTCAATGTCATTCATAAATAACTTTAAAAGTAAAATCAACTACATATATACTAAATAACCAACAACCTCCATACAAGCTACAAAAACTATAAAATATTAGCAGGATTATTCTGGGGGGAGGGGAGGGAGGAGAAGAGTGAAAGAAGAAAAGTAAAAAATTCTAACACAAAGACTGAAAATCCATATGCAATCTATGAAAATGGAGCAATCTGTTTTGTGCAAATGCAACTGAAGAGGAAAAATTAACTTCTTTCCCTTAAATACAGAGTATTCTTAGACAGGAGCTATACAGCAAGTATTCAGTGCAGGATGCTGTAAAATTTTATTAAATAAAAAAATGTCACATAGTAACCATTTAGAAAGAAAAGGCGTATGTTAAAGAAAACACAGTAAAGATACAGAAACTCAATCAGGACTACATAATTTTCATATTTGCATACTCGAGATTTAAAAATTATAAATAAAATTCCTAATTTACTTTTCTTTTGTCTTTCAGTAGCTGTAGCACTGGTATTTCTACCTGAACAAATGCACCAATTTCAATGACCTTGGAAAAAATAATTAGTGCAGCATTAATATAATGGGATTTTGTTTGGCAGACTTGCTGAAAACCAGGTGCCTGAAAGTTCATTTCAGGTGCATTCCCTCAACAAGTTTTTCCATGAACAAAAAGATGATGCTTGTCAAGTAATTCTTTAGCTGGAGCTTTTAGCCACTGTCCTTTGAAGCAATATGCATGGTAAAACCAAGAGCTTTGCATATTCATGATGCAAATATAATGTTTTTATTGGTGCCTGAATGAGCCATACAAGAAAGGAAAAGCTCACATATCTGCTGACAAGCACTACAAACTGGTCTTAATAAGCAAGCATGGTCAACAGTCAACAGCATAGATCTTATGGCAATCTAGTGGGAATATGCATAATCTCCTGCTCTTCTAAGTGTAATGCAGCTATTTTATTGCCTTACACTGTTGCAATTTGATTGCTTCTCTTTACTCCTGAACATATATCACAGCATCACAGATTTGGTGGTAAAAAGACCTTCTGAAGTTAATAACTGGATTAGTTGCTACAAATAATCTTGATGAAAAATGGTGAACATGAGCAACTGATGACATCTTCCTGAGTATCTTTTGACACTCTTCCATTATTAACCCCCATTAAGCATACCTTTGTTAAACACTACATAGAAAAACAAATGAATTTTACTTTTTTTTTTTTTTAATGTATTATTTGTATACAAAAGATTCTATTATACATTTCATTTCAACCTTTTCTCTCAATTTCCTCAAAGCCTGGTAAAAGAATATTAGCACCTCCTTAGGCGGCTAAATTAACATTGCCTGTAATGCAAATGAATGATTTGCCTGAGGAATTCTGTGTTGCTTCTAGATGCGATCATTTCAGAGCAATGTGAAGATCTCATATCAGGAACATATCACTGGAGCTTAAAACAGAATAAAGTTTGCCACCTGCAAATCACACAAGCCCTGAGACCCAGATCCACAAAAAACAGTTGCATGACCAGTTCCCAGTGGAAGTTTTTGGTGAGTTGCGCCCATAAATCAGTCAGGTATTTATAAAATTCAGTATTCATTGAGCTTAGTGATCATTAAATGCCAGAGTGCTTTTCTTCAGAAACATTAATGAGAAAGTCTTTTAATTTGGTACAGAAATAATAATTTTATCCTTTGCCAATGTGTGGATGATTATGGAGGGAACGGAAAAGTATTTGCTTTGATTAGGATTATGCCGAAGGGAAAGTGCCTAAAAACCCACTCACCTGATGTTGTTAAGTAGTAAAAGGAAACTCATAAATCACTATTTATTTTGAATCACATAATTATGTTTAATTGGGACTTTATTATTTCATTATTCACCTTATTTTATTGGGACCACTCCAGAATACTAAGTCATAATATATAGTCTATCACAGAACACTCTGCTATGTGCTGGCATATCTTTTGGCTTCAACAATTTCCTTCCTGCTTTTCATCTCTGCATATTAGAGCCTTTTATTTAAAAATAAATCCCTAAAAAAACTACTTCTGCTGTGGAAAATGATGTTCTGCTTATGAAGTTAATATTAGCACCTTTTGCTTTGGACTTGTAAGATTGTTTGATATTTGCAGGAGACCAATTTCTTTCATTTAATTATAATTAATAGTTTGGAATACAGGACTGACATACTTATTTTTCTGCATCATATTTTCTAAAACATAGTTAATTTTGCACTAATTATTACTAACGCTTAAAATAAATTATTGCACATGTATTTTATGATAATTTATGCTGGCCTCTTAATTTGTCTGTGGCTTTTTGAACTTATAATGAGAGCCAAGAGCTTGTTTCAACCCTTGACTCCTGGTTTCTGAAACCATATTTTCTGATAAATATCGTGAGTCTCTGAATGCAGCCTTTCCTCCCTATTACGATAAAATAGCCCTCAGATTCTTAAAAATGCTGGCTTATATGTGCTGAAGCTCAGTGATCCTTTTGAAGTCTATTCCTCATGATCACTGAGAGCTCTTTCTTTTCTAAAATAAACGTTATCTTTTAGTCACTGGTTACAAATTATTTTCTCCACAACAGATTTTCTTGAGCAGTGTGAAAGACAAAAAGGAAGAAGATGCAACAGAAGTGCTCAATAACATTCAGCTGAAAAGGATAATAAGCACTATTTCAACATTTACAATGGAAACTGATAATAATTCCCATGAAATTCATTCAATGGGAATGCAGAAAGAAGCTCCACAATTGATAGAAAATTGGCAGAGCTTCACTGAACTCAGTGGAGTTATACAGAATTACATCAGCTAAGCATTTGGTTTCCTGGTTGGGGGGAATGTGAAGTATTTTAACCTTAAAATAATAATGGATGGGTTTTTTTTTCAGAAGGGACAATAGCTTTTCTATGAAAGTGTTACAGCATTTTATCTTTGTCAGCTGTGTCAATCATGAAAAATGTTCTAACTTGTAAAAAAAATTAAATAAGATTCTGAGACAAAAGTAGAATGGCCAGTTGTACAGCAAAATATATTTGTCCATTGAAAAAACTTGGAGGATGGGTTTCTATACCCGAAACATCTTTGGTCATTGTGATAGACAATGCAAAAAGAAAAGAATGAAAATACAGAACTGTAGGCATGTAGACAGGAAAAGTCTTAACATCAATTAAAAAAAACCCATCAAATACCAAATTCTCAGATAAGGTACAAACTTCATAATGATGGCAAATTTGCTGCTGTACATAGCAATTATATTTGCATTAAGTTAGCAAATGTACTTTTTAAAATAAAGTATAAAGTTGAACCTCTTGTGTATGCTTCAAAATCACCCTCAGAAAACCTCATATAGAAAAAAATATGACATTCTGTACTGAAATGTGGTATCAAATATATCTGTAGGCACTTTTATTTTTTAAAAGTTATTGCCCGATCTTCCATGGTAATGTGAACAATGCACTGTATCTAAATTTCTACCAAAAAAGTAACATGAATCCTGGAGGATTCTATAGCTGTGCCTGTCTTTTAGTAGTTACAGACCTAGTACAAACCCAGGAACTTAGACACAAATATCCGCTGGAAGAATGCTCTTTATGCCTTATCAGTCTGTATATACTATAATAAAATATTTATGACATTCTTTACATCATCTGGTAGAGCTCCAATGGACCACAGTCTTTTCAGGGGCACGCCTGCTGTGGCGTGAACTATTCCATGGGCACAGAAGCTTTAAAGTGTTCCAGGATTAACTTATCCACAGACACAGACAATGCCAGGTGTACTGCCTCCAGCACCCTTGGGCCACAGTCCCTTCAAGGGGCATACCTGCTGTAATGTGCGCATAACCACGGCTACAGATGATTTGGAGTGCACCTCCACCCATGTGGACTTATCCACAGTTCACAATCCCTTCAACTTGAGCTCACACTGGAGTTGCTGCGCAGTACAGCAGCACACAAAGAGCAGCAATGCCTGAGACATCTGTGAGCCCAAGTGCACGACTGTTATTAAAATGTTCTGAGGCTCAGTAGAGTAAGATAGTACTTAGACCAAAAAACAAACAGCAAAAGCAGCCACCAACAAGTACTAGACTTCAATGCTAGACTAGATGCTGACAAGCCAGCTCCACAGCCAGAGGAGGAACCTGCCAGTTGCTAATTAAACAGCTATAAATTTGGTCTAGCAGACCCCAGTCAAATCTGTCATTATCTCAAAGCTTTGAGCTCCATGCTGAGCTTCAAGAAAGGACTGCTGTGGCTTAAGCCCTGTTGACAGCTAAGCCTCAAAAAGATGCTTGCTCACTACCCCCTAGTAGAATGGAATAGCGAACTGAAAGGGTAAAAATTAGAAAAATGGTGGGTTGAGACAAAATAGCTTAACAAGTAAAGTAAAAGCTTTAAGAAAGGAAAGGTAGATAGAAAGAAAAATAAGAAGAAAAAAATAAAGAAATCATTAACTACTTCCCATCAGCAGACAGGTGTTTATCTATCTCCAGGAAAGAGGGGCTTCATCATGTGTAATAGCTACTGGGGAGGACAAACACTATTGTTTCTTTCCTCCTTCTTTCCCGAGCTTCTATTGCTGAGCATGTTGTCATATGGTACAGAGTATCCCTTTGGTCAGCTGGGGTCAGCTGTCCTGTCTGTGTCCTCTCCCAACCTCTTTTGCATCCCCAGCCCACTAATTGGCAGGGCATCATGAGAATCAGAAACAGCCTTTGATACTCTGTAAGCACTCAGCAGCAACTAAAAGATGATGGTGATATCAACACTATTTTCTTGAAAAATTCAAAAACATTGTGCCATAAGTGCTACTATGAAGAATATAAACTGCACCCCAGCCAAAGCCAGTACAATCAGAAAGAACTGCTATGACAGTTAAGGTACCACATCTTGATAACATATATTCCAGTTGGACTGATGAAATTGAAGTTTTATTTCACTATTTTTTCCTTCTTTTTTCCCCTTCAGCCATCACCTTCTTCCTGATGTTGTATTTTATTTTCATCTTACAATTGCTGTTTAAGTAGTGTCAAGCATCATGGCCTGCTTCTCTCCCTCCTTCACACACACACACTCACCCTCCTTATACTCTGTAATCTTCTTAACATTTATTTTCTGTCAAAAATGCTACTGAGAAAACTGCAGGGACAGATCCATGAAAGCATTGTGCATAATGTATGCCAGGATAAGGCCGCTCATTCTCCGAAATGTTTGCTTTCAGATTGAAATATCCCATGGACCTCATTGTGCCATCAAACAGAAAATACACTTGGTTTATCTTCGGATTTGACCAATGTTTTTTAGAACAGAAGTAAATGGAGCCTAATTCTTATTCTTCCATCTCAGTGTGAATGTAATTTCCCAACAAATGATACAATAAAATCTTGGAAATTTGGGGAAAAATTTCATGTGAAAAAGCAGAATGGCTACAGTGGCTTGGTAAAAGAACTTGTATTATGTCATCTCCTATGTTTAACTTAGGGTTTATTCCCTGTATATATTTTTGTTACCTTTGGACTGCACTAATGAATATGAAGTCTGGACAGACAGAAACCTTATTTCTGTAATTTAAATAAATTACCTTGTTAGAGTGTCTAGACCTTCAGCTCCATGTAAAAAGGAAAAACAGTGTTCTTCGTCTCCTCTGACATATTATCTTACTGATCACTGATATGCATGTCCTTCACTTTAAGTTCAGTTTCTTCTTTCCAACTGTTTTATCATATACAAATTACTGACATCTTTATTACTAGATTCCCCTTCTATTTTAAAGAAAATTTTTCTTCCTTAGGGTTTATTCTACTGTTTAAACATCTTAACAAGGTCAGTTTTATTCACTTGGGAGTGAAAAATATACTTAAGGATCTCAATTGTCGTAAAAAAGCCTAGGTCCTAAAGAAGTTGTTGATCTGTCTTTCTCTTTTTTCTAGCAGATCAAGATGTTGCTTAGTTTGTAACTTTTGTGCATATTCAAAAACATGTTCTGTGAAACTCAGAGAATCACAGTAATTAAGGAAAAACCTCCAGTGGGAGAAGAAACTATTGTCACTGTTAACACTGTCATTATTCTTGCTATTATTATTATTTGCATAATAATAATAATTTTCTTCATTTTTCATACTTTTGATCATACAGTTGATCATGATACTGAAGGAGTGAATGAAGCAAGACTTTGGACTATTCATATTCGGAATTTCTATTTTCTGAGCAAAATTTATTTATGATACAAGATACATTTATTGAACTGTCTCCTAGTTTGTGTCAAAAGAAAGTAGCATGAAAATATTTTGGTTTGCTTTTATACATAACTTCATCTGGCTGAGGTGGAGTTACTTTTCCCCCTAGCAGCCCTCATAGTGCTGCTCTTTGTATTTGTAGCTAGAAAAGGTGTTAAAACACCAGTGTTTTGGCTAGCACTGAGCAGTGCTCACACAGCATCAAGGCTGTTTCTCCAGCATTCACCTCAACCCACCCAGTAGTCTGGGAAAGGGCAAGATCCTGGGAGGGGACCTAGCTGATCCAAACTGACCAAAGGGCTATTCTGTACTATATAATGTCATCTCAACGATAAAAGCTAAGCCGGGCTAGGGTGGGGAACTCGTTATCATGACATTTGTCTTCCAGAGCAACTGCTAGGTGTATTGAAGCCTTACTTCCTTGGAAGTGGCTGGATATCACCTGCTAATAGGAAGTAGAGAATAAATCTGTTTTTATCTTTGCTTCCATGTATGGCCTTTGCTTTTTCTTTATGAAGCTCCCTTTGTCTGTGAAGTTTTTTTCCAAATTATTTTCTCCCTACCCCTGTTCTACTGAGGAGGTGAGCGATAAAGCAGCTTGCTAGGCATCTGGTGTCCAGCAAGGATCAACCTAATGCAGTATCTCAGGAAATGCAGTTGTTCATTTATTAGCAAAAAAACTTAGTTCCCCCAGCACTCCTAGACAATACAATATGCTGTTCTTTTCCATGCACTATCACAAGCTGCCTTTTAAGTTTTAATTCCAGAATCTTTATTGTGGATGATGAGATAGGAGATAAGAATTCAGTCTGATTTTCAGAGAAAGGACAAACACGTATTTCTGACAGCTAGAAAAATCTTATTTTAGTTAACGAAAATGTGAATTTGATATGGAAGTCAGTGACTGAAATAAACACAGGAAAACAGAATATAATTTTACAGCAATTATTCTTTTCCCTTTTCTCTATCTTATATGTTTGAAAGCTAACAGGAAGAAGTTTGAATGAGTGCCAGTTTATACTTTTCCCTTGTGAATATCTGATCAAATTGCAGAGGGCTGGACAAAAACATTAAGAAAATGACAGTATGGAAAATTAATGACAAAGACAGTTGCTATGATAGCTGAAGAATAAAAAAAAGGGGAAAAAAAAAAAGAAAAAGTATGTGAGGGAGAAAAAGGAGAATGAGCATAGGTGCAGATAAAAAGAGATGGAAAGATACAGGTCATAAAGTGAGCTCATATTTAGTATTTGGTGGTTTAAAGGTACTTAGAAGAATCAGTAGTATATTTCCAACTTTTTTACTTAACTTAGAAATTAAAGCACTTTACCTGAGCAGCTAATCTTCGTAAAACAGTTAGCTGTCTACACAGTGGGCTGCAGTGTGACAGTGAGACACATTAGCCAGCATAGTTTCTACAAGAGATCTAGCTGTGCCAGCAGGTAGGTGAATTAGACTGTACAGTCCATGTTATTTCTGCAGTGTTTTCAATATTCAAGCTCGTGTGTATGACTAACTCAGCTATTCACTGGAGCCTTAAGTGAAAAGACCTTGTATATGCAGGGAAGAATGACAATGGGTCAATTCAAAACATCCAGCCAATCAAGAAAAAGCAGTCTTCCCTTACTGCACTTGCACAGCCCCTGGCAATTGTTCAATGAATTTAGAGCTGCATGCATATGAGAATAAAATAAACATTTTCATAACAGTGACAATTTTCCTATGATCCCTTACACCGATATGAATCTTTTTACAATTTTATGATGGAAAATGTGAATAGTTTGCACAGCTCCTTGCTACAGAAGCTTTTAGTAACATGAAACAGTTAAGATCACTGTATGTGTGAACACACTCCTCTCACTGTTGAAAATCTGAGATTCTGTGATCCTATCACTGCTTAAATGAAGATAGGGGCTCTGAAAATACCTTTTGAGGCCACATACACTTGAGACCGTTGGTATATGGGTGCAATTAAACTTGTTACAAGCCTGCAAGAGGGATACAGGGTGCAATACATGAAAATTGTGATCCCCAGGTGAGACAGAAGTATCTTATTTAAGATTTGTGCAAGAAAGAATTTTAAATTTACATCTTGTTTATACTCTTGTTTTAAAAGACAGAACTTTACAAAATTATAGTTTGAGAAACACATTCTGACCTGTATAGGTGATTCATTTCAGCAATGGGCAATTACTTTAGTAATAATTCATTACTTTTCATTCTAGGTTCAGTGTATCATGAAAATAAGCTGCTATGACAGAGGTGCTAAAGTAATTTACACATGCACTGTAAATCTAACGTATCTGGGACACTCCTTTTATACTGATTTCAAACCTGACAGTGTTTTAGTATCTGAAGCCTAATCTTTGATTTGTCTGGTTTTACCTCACAGAGTAATCTGGAATGCCCAGGTTTCTGCTACCACTTGGTGACAAAGAAACAGTAACTCATGTCTTCATGCATAGCCATTTCTCTTCCGGATCTTACTGAACTGCTAAGCAACCCCTGTAAATAATACAACCTGTATGCATTCCACAACTGAGCTGTGGAATCCTAAAAGAAAAGTACCAGTGCGCAGCCCACAGGACAAAATTGCTCTCAGAAACCCAGTAATTGGCAAAGCCATTAAAGATTATAATGTTTGCTTAAAACAAAGTTTTGTCTAGATAAAACTAGATTTTTTTTATCTAGATTTAGCTCTGTCTGAGCTAAACCTCATGTCCCCTCATCTTCTCATCCTTCACCTATTTGCTCTCTCTGAACTCTATTTTGAAAGATTCCTGCTCGAAAAGACTGTTTTACAATAGTAGTTTAAGCCCTATTTGTGATTCTTTATTTACTTGTTTGTTTTAAGATTAATCTACGAGATCAGTTTAAAAAACACCTAAAGCCAATCAAGTAAAACTATAGTAGGCATTACTTGAATGCAGTCAGTGCTAGCTTGATCAGTGAAAGCCAGGTAATTATAAGGTGTTAATAGTTTTTTCGGGCTAAGCCCCATCCATGTCCCACAGAGTTAATGAAGCAGAGACTTTGAATCATTTTTGTATTCATCTGATGTTAGAAAATATTATAATTTCTAAAAAAATTAATGAATATTAATGCAGCAGAAGTATATGAGGTGAAAACTCATGGCGTGGTTTCATTTCAGAAATGGCATTTATACTGCATCCTAATTCTTCAATAAATATCAAATAAGTTACGAACGATCTGGGAAAATTCGCCATCATTACCCAATCAGAGGAGCTGACAACTCCAGTTTAATTTAGGAAGTTGAGAACCAATAATGAAGTAGTGCTATCATTCTATTGAATTCTGATATAACACTTGACATGAAGGACCGACACCACCTGTGAAAGCTCTGATTTGTCATTTGGAAAGTCATATGAGTAATTCAGCACTTGCAGCTTAATTTATTTTTTTTTCCTAGTATGAAGCCAGTTTTAAAAGTGCAAGGCTATAATCTCTTCCTGGTTGCTGGTAGTTTGCATGCAGATCTTAAAAAATTTTAATTATTATTTAACAAGTTAATTTTATATTTTCTGAAATCATTATCGTATCATGGGCTGCAACAAAAAGAGTGTGACTAGCAGGTCAAAGAAGGCGATTCTGCCCCTTTACTCTCCTCTCGTGAGACTCAACTTGAAGCAAGCACTGTGTTCAGTTCTGGTGTCCTCAACATAAGGACATGGAGCTGCTGGAGCAAGTCCAGAGGAGGGCCACGAGGATTATCAGAGGACTGGACCACCTCCTGTATGAAGATAGGCTGAGAAAGCTGGGGCTGTTCAGCCTGGAGAAGAGAAGGCTGCATGGAGACCTTGCAGCAGCCTTACAGTATCTGAAGGGAGCCTACAAGGGTGCTAGAGAGGGACTCTTATTTAGGGACTGCAATAATAGGACAAGGTTAAATAGGTTAAATAGGTTAAAACTTAAACAGGGGAAGTTTAGACTGGATACAAGGAAGAAATTCTTTCCTACAAGGGTTATGAGGCACTGGAATGGGTTGCCCAAGGAAATTGTGAAATCTCCATCCCTGGCAGTGTTCAAGCCCAGGTTGGACAGAGCCTTGAGTGACATGGTTTAGTGGGAGGTGTCCCTGCCCGTAGCAGGAGGGCTGGAACTAGATGATCTTAAGGTCATTTCCAACCCTAATCATTTTATGATTCTATGATTGCGTGTAACTATGTTTCATGATTTGTATTTTCAACTGAACGAATTTTGACCAAGAATGCTGTTAAGAGCAATGTTAGAAAGAATAGCTTACCCTTTTATTAGATTGTTGCCTATATTTTACAAGAAGATAATTTAGCTTAAAAATGTCATCTAAACAACTTTTTAACTTATCACATTATATATATTTAAATAAAACAAAACTTGAAAGTGAAGGTATGTTAACAAAGGTATTACATTTCTCACCCTCCAATTCATGTATTACCAAGTACAGGTTTGACTGATTCAGGGGTTTAGGAAGAGTTTCTGAAACTTCACTATGGAAAAAAAAAAAAATTTTTTCTCTTTTTTAATAAACCTTGAAAAAAGACAACCTTTTACCGCTCTTCATTCTCCTTTGTATTTCTTTTGGAAAAAAAAAAAAATACTTAAAAAACGTTTAGTAATTCAATCAATCTGCAGTTACTTTTTTGAGTAAAGGATTTGGCATTGAAGTAGCCCACATTGGCATATCATCAAATCCCAGCAGGAAAGCATTTTCATTGAAATTAGTATACATTCACTCAAGTTGAGAGTGAGAAGTAGGAAAATACCATGCTTTATGGTACCACTGTGGGAAGGGAGAACAATGGGACTCTGAAACTATCATATCAGAAATTTGATAAGGTCTTACTGCTGACAGTATATACACAGTCCTGCAGTCAAAGTGTAAATGCCTTTGCAATGGCAGAGCTTAAAATGTAAAAGTAAAATGTATAAATACAAGAATTAAGTAGAGGAGGAGCAAAGGGATATAAAATCAGACTCAACATAATTTAAGTTGTTTTTTTTTTTTCCCTTAATTTCTTTTTGACAGGAATCAACAGATTTTTTGAAGACAAAAGCAGCATTTCCTCAGGAAAACGAAATGAAACAAAACAATACAACAAACCCAACTAAAAAAAACGCAACAAACCCCAAAACCAAACCAAACCAACCAAACAAACAACAAAACAAAAGAGTCTCACGCTTCTAACTCATTCAGTAAGTTTTATAGGTTCCAATGAGACAGTCAAATTCAAACTTATGTATGGAGATGACTGACATGGAATCAGCGGATGGAACATCATCAAGATAATGCAGCAGATCTTTGATTTATAAGATAAAATATATCACCCAGAGATTTCTGTCCTCCTAATTCAATAAATTAAACTAATAGAAGATTAAAACACAGAATATAGACAATTATGTCATCTTACAGAATATGATGATCAAATAGTAACACCAAATGTATAGTTCTCAAGATTGCTTCAATGTTTAGTTGGCTATGAAGTAGTAAAATGTCATTAATCACCCAGCTTAGGACTCATTTGGTTATAGCATATACTTGATGAAAAAGCATTTGCAATTGCAATTGATTCTACAGCTGCTTCACAGTACTGGATTTTTTTGACTCTTCCAGCAAGAAATTGGATGGCATCTCCTCTCAGGACTGAAGATGGTACCCTTCTCTGGAAATAAAATGCGCTGAGGTCATACTTACCCTCCTTTTTTTGTCTCGGAGACTGAGAAATCTGACATCTCACTGCCATTATTTGTGCAGCAGAACTTGAACTGGATTTTTCCAAAACAAATGATAAATGTATAAGAGTTTGCAATTTAATACTATATTTTTCCTGCAAAAGCATCTTGGATCCTGTTTTCAGCAACTGATTTAACATACAAATTGGCCAAACTTGGCAAAAGTTGAGAATATTTAACAGAATACAGATGGTACAGCAGAAAGCAATATCCAGAGATTTGGGTGACTTGAGTGCTTTTTAGCCCTCTACCAGCTGCTTTGGCTCAAGTGTGTATAAAGACCTTCTAAGAATCAGTAAGTGTATCTTATGTTGTGCCTAAGCATTGCCCACCGAACCAAACTGACACCAAAAACAAAAGCAACCATATGGTTTTAACTATATTTATGAATGGGACACTACAGCTTGATATTCAAGATTAAATATGTTAATTTAATATAATCAATTTCTTGCACATTTCTATTTTCCATTGGCCATCTAATACAATGTGCTTCTCTCCAGATTTTCAGTTTTAACCATAATAGAAGCTGAAATAGACAACAAATGCCTGAGGCTAGAGAAGAATGGAAGAGACTCATTTTTTTTCTTTACAAACCATAATAAAATCACAGTCAATAGATTTTAGTTATTGGAATCATAAAACAACACTAGCTGCAGTTAACAGTTAAGTGCTTTGGGGCTGTAAGTGCTCTATATGGTGTTTTCAGTTTGTAATGAGTGATTACTAATTACAAGGCTCAGATCATATTGCAGGCATTTAAGCGCTAATATCCCAATATAATATAACAAAGAACCTCGAGCAATGGGTTTTGGGTTTTGTTTTGTTTTTTTTTTTTTTGTTTGTTTATTTGTTTGTTTTTCCTAGCAGCCTACATTTGATAAATTGATCCTCAAGTTCCTAATAAATGCTAAAACATAAATGATGGAGTGGATTCCAATTGTAAATGGATTCCTAGGGCATTAGATGCTGGAGGCAATATTCTAACAATACTCTATGCTTTCCTTTAGCATTGACTTGTTATTACACTCAGAGAGGCATGTGGCTTTGTATATCAAGAACAGTATTACTGCCACAGTTCAGACTATACAGAGTCGTAAAATTTTTTCCACAAAAAAAAAAAGGATGCAAAACAAGTCTACTTAATCACAACCATACTGGCAATCATGATTAATAAATTAAACAAACAAAATCTTGTTGTTTCAACCACATACATACATTAATTAAAGGAAGTTGTACATTTAATGCCTTAACATGAGACTGGTACATTATGGCTAAGATTTGATGCTCCACAAAGTTGTCACATTCAAAACTGAATGAGAGTTTGGATTCAAACACATCTCTCAGATTATGTTCAAAGGAGAACTCTACCTTTTTGTCTATTATGTGGGACAGGAAACTGTGCTGACATCCTTTTTTGGTATCTTTCTTTTACCATTCTATTCTATTATCAGTCCTTCCTCTACCTTTGCTACCTTTGAAATAATCTATAGTCTCTTGACTTCTACCTACTCTCACAGGTTATTTCCCCTAAGGTCTCCTGGCTACCCATGCTCTCCTGATTCTTTCTTCAGCCAGACTCCTTCTGTACTTATACAGACTCAATTCCCTTCTTCACCCACGGCCTCTCTTCTGTTAAGACAATCATTATTTATGTCATAGCAGCACACTGAACTCTGAAGACCACTTTATTACATGGCTCACTACTGGATCAGTCTCTTTAGAGCTTTAAAAAGATATCCGTGTGCTAAGGATGCACTCTAGGAAGTTAGCCCTTCAGGGCTAACAGTCACAGATGCTTCTGGCTACTTACATGTCCTGAAATCAGTTTCATTTCCTATAGCTGCTTTATATATCTCTGATGCCTAACAGCTGGTTAATTCATTCCCTAGCCTTGGAAAACAGAGGTCACCCAACTTCTGTGAAGATGGTTTACTTTCAGTTCCTCTGGAAATGGAGGTGGCATCACTTCTGAATGCAATGAAAAGAAAATATGACCATTTCAGCAAGATTGGGGTCAGCTGGATATAAAAAGGGATCTAGGTTTAGCTGTAGAGAATGTTTCAGTCTTATTGCAAAGTTATCAGGAGGATCATAAAAATTAAAGAAAACCAAAAGATAGAACTTATCATAACACGGTCAAGTTGTAAGTACCAGTTATGAAACAACATTAAAGTTCAATTTAATGGGGATTTTTTCTCTTGCACATATCAGAAAACATCTGTTAGGAAGTGAATAACAACTTGAGAATCATATATTACTTCCAGTTTCGAAAGTTCAGCTAGTAACATCTCCCTCTGAGTACACTTCTCTGTCTTTCAGAAAATCATCCCCAGGGGCTTTATGGTTTTCAAAACCAGTCTATTCTTTGCCCTACCATTATCCCCCTGGCTATCAAGATCAGCCATGTCAGCAATTCTAACCTCTTAGATCTAATGCAATAGTGTAAATGTAGTAATAATTAACTTGTGAATTGAACAAGGCAATAACAATGCTTTTCTGTATCTGTACATTCATGTTGCAGTAAAACCCCTACCAAATTATCGAAATATTAACGTGTTATTTTAAATGATTGAACAAAGAGGAAAACTTTGCCATTAGCTACCTAGATGTAAATCAAATAATCAAAATATACGAATGCGAAGCTAGATTTGAAGAGCATGACATTTGGTCCATAATGAACAACGTCCATAAAACAAAGGAATATGAATTCTGTTATAGAAAGTTGCAAGTGAAATTCCACCAGGGTTGTAGTGTGGAAGGGATCTTTGCAGGTCACCTACTCCAGTGCTTGCTCAAAGAAGGTCCTATTAGGGCAGGTGGCTTAGGGCTGTGTTCAGTGCAGCTCTGACTATCTCCAAGGACAGTGACTGCACAGCTTCTCTGGGCACCTGTTGCCACGTTTGGTGACCTCCACAGTGAAATAAACTTGTTCTAACTTCTCTCAGAATTCCCCATGTTCTAGCAAGAGTGTTCATCCCTCTGTATAACTGTATGTAGAGAGGAATATAACTCTCTCTACCTCTCCCTGATGGATATCTGGAAGAATTATTAAGGCCTCCCTGAAGCTCTCTGCTTCCAGGTGAACAGATCCAGCTCCCGCAGACTTTCCTCAAACAGCGCTCCAGCCCCCAACCACCATTGTGTCCTCCATGGGACCTGAAAAATGCAACAGTGTCTGCCTTATGTGAAGGAGGCCAGGGATGCAACAGCCCTCCAGGTGCATCTTACAGGTCCCAGACAGCAGAGCAGGATCCCTTCCTGGACTTACTGGCTGAAGCTTGTTTGTGCAACAAGCAAGCAGGGGCAATTTGCCACCCAGGAGCACTGTTGCTTCATGACTTACCTGGTGTCCTTCAGGCTTTAAAGCCTTTTCTGTATTGCTGCTTCTAACTGGCCAGCCCCACCCAATCCTATTGCACTAATCACAACCCTTGGTACACCCCAATAGTCCACCATTCATGCTTGTCCTGGGTTCAGCAGTAGCAGTTATTTTTCTCCTTCTTAGTAGCTGGTGCAGTGCTGTGGTTTTGACTTTCAGCCTAGGAACAGTGGTGACAACACCGATGTTTTTAGCTACTGCTTAGAATGTTTAGACTGACCAAGGACTTTCTGAGCCTCATGCTCTGTTAGGGAGGAGGGGAAGCCAGGAGGAAGCAGAGACAGGACACCTGACCCAAACTAGCCAAAGAGGTATTCCATACCACTGCACGTCATGCCCGGGATGTAAGTGGAGCAGTTACTCAGAAAGGCTGGATCTCTGCTGGGGTGAGGCTGGGTATTGGTCAGTGGTGAGCTGCTGTATTCTCTTCTCCTGTTATTTCCTTTATCATTATTATTATTGGTGGTGGCAGTAGTGATTTGTGTTATACCTTAGTTAATAGACTGTTCTTATCTCAACCTGTGGGAGTTGTATTCTTCTTTATTCTCCTCCCCATCCCTCCGAGAGCTGAGGGAGGAAGGGGGGAGTGTGTGAGAGAGTGGGCTGCGTGGCAGGGCTTAAACCATGACGATGTTATTTTCCAGTTATTGAATTTGTGTCTCACAAATTTGGCTATAACATTAAAAGACTCCAAAGTTAAAATATTTTTAGTACTTTTAACCTCAATTTAGATACAATTACTTCTTTTATGACAAAATTGAAACAGTGTAAACATGCTTATTTCAACTTAGATTTTAACAAAAAAAAAGAGATAAAATTCAAATAAATCTAAAATTAACAGTTATAAAACTCTTATGAGTAGATAGGTACTCCTAAAATTCATTAAATTTCTTGTTCAGAGACATAACTAAATTATATTTTTATATAAACTGGTTTCAGGGGATAAGTATTAACTTTTTCAGAAAATGAGATTAAAACCATGTCATTTTAATCACAACCTGAAAAGGTACACGGTTAGTTCAAAATGTCTAAGAGTTAAGCAAAATACAATCACTGGATAAGTAGTGCTGGAAGAGACCTCAGATTGCTATTCTAAAACAGAGGCAGGTTGAAAATCTCCATGAGTTTAGATTCCACAATTCCTTAGGACCCCTACTCTGATACTTTACTTTCTGCATGGTGCCTTTTTTTTCCCCTTAGGTCCAGCACAGGTGTCTCATGTTTCAGCTTGTGCTAACTGCCTCTCACTCTCCTGCCACACACTTCTTTTCATATGCAGTGTATCAAAAAAACACTTGTATTTCACAATAAGTGCCTTCATCTAAAATATGTAAGCCACATTTTAAAACTAACGACACAGAGTGGACTTAACCTCATTCTGTCCCAGCTGAAAACATACTATTAAAATATCCTTTGTAGAAGCTCTTGTTTTCACTTGCCATTTCATGAAGCCTGCTTTTATGTTGGTAAATTTCCAGCAGACAAAAAGCCATAGGTGAAAGGGGATCTAGGCATCCTTCTGATGCCTCTATCAGGCAGCTCAGGACAGAGTGAGGCAACAGAAATGTCAAAGAAGTCCACTGACACTTTGGATGACATCAGTTGCCATTAACAGGTGCTGGTGACTCATTAGCACTGGATTTCCAAGTGGAAATACAGGCATTTTAAAATGGTGTTGATAGCAGTTCATTCAGGTTGACATTACATGTCAAATATCATCAGTACAGCTGCAGCTGCCAGCAGCTACAATATGTGCTTCTAAAAAGCTAAGAAAATACTTTCGTGATTTCTATACATCGTTCATTATATACTGAAAACATGTCTTTGCTATCTTTATTTTCTCCTTTTCAGTATCTGTTAAATCAGAATTCACTTAAAAGAATAGTGTTTTAATTTTCTTTTCTTCTCTGTAGCTCCTCTGATCTTATTTCAAATATCTTTTTGCTATAAGTTTTTTTTCCTTTATTCCTTATTATTTTTATGAACATAATTTCTTTCTCTGCTTCTCAGTCATGTTTTTCTTGGTCTGATCTCGCTACATCTGGGCTCTTTTCCCTATTAGCACCAAAGATTTTTGTGCAATCAATTTGTAAAAACCAAGTGAAAACACCTTTTTCCAGTTAAATGAAAGTATTCTGTCATTTTCTCCTCTCCTTCATTTTGCATTAATTTTTAGTGATCAGAATAATTTTATATTTTACCTTTCTTCATCATCACTAAAAATAGGGTGAAAACTATTGCCAGAGACCTTCGTAGTAAACCAATGTAAGCTAACATTGCCATGTTCTGCAAAATAAAAGTCTGGTTTGGTTTTGAGTATTGTATTCTACTTGCATCTACTCACAGTTTCATCTTCTAATCATGGGCCCAATGGATTAACTAGACATAACAGAAAAAGAAGTTTAGGAGTTTTCCTAGTATTACTATCTTTTAATAAATGGCAATTTTTTTTATTTTTTTTTTTCAGATCAGGACCAAAGCAATGCAAAAGAGCAAGCACATGCTAAAGTATACTTAAATTTTCTAGCTTAACCATTGTGAAGTTTGTTTCATTGAACATACCCTATGCCATTTCTAAAATTGCTAGACAAGCCAGCTGCTTTTTTTTTTAATGTCATTCAAGAAGAGCAAAGATGTGATGACCACATTACCTGTATTTTTTAATAGCAAAAAAAATGCAGTTTGGTAAATGTGTGAAGGCCCATGCAGTGTAGAAGGAAAATGAATATTCAGAATTTACTAAAGAAACAATGATTACAAATGATTAAGCTAGCCAGCTGCAGCATTTGTCAGGTCAGTGTGTTCAGAAATACTTTGCCAATTGAATATAACAATTAAATACATATGGTGAGTAAAACTACCAGTATTCAGCATATCATAGCATTAATTTTTATTAGATATGCTAACTTAGTGCAATTAATCTTTTGTAATTGCTTTAAAGACTTTAACTAGGGAGAATATTATTTCATTGAAGGAATAAATAATGAAGTATTAAACTAGAGTCAAGCCTTTAAGAAACCAATTACTCTGTCTCTGTAAGTACATATTTTCCCGGTAGGGCTTATGCTATCTTTTTGTATAATGTGTATTTTATTATTTCTTTTGTGAAGAGTTCCCAAAAGGACTCTGATTTCTAAATAATTTGTGATTTACTTTTTGTTCTTGCACAGAAGTTTAGAAATGGAAAACCATGACTTCAAGTTAAATGTTTTGTTTTTCTTTCTTCTCCTCTCTATTAGAGCTAAGAAATGTAACTGAATATTTTCATGGAATAGAGTGAGAGGGAAGAAGGATGAGGAAAACAGAGTGCAGTTTACGATTGTGTATTCAAATTAAGGAGACCGTTTGCAAATTTTGTGCTTTATTACCCAGCATATGCTGATACTGACAAAAAGAGCTAGCACAGACATTTTCCCACAAATAAGTTCTGGAGAAGCTGGTCAAATGGTAGAATGCTAGAGATCCATCACTTCAAAAAAGTAAAACCGCTATATGCTAGTATAAACCCAGAATGGTGTAAGCTGCATTGCTCAGATTTCATGTAATAGAAGCTTACTCTATTTAACCAGAAATGAAGTGCAGCCATTGAAGAAAGGTGGTCTGGGCTAGCTTGTACTTTTTCATATTACATCAGAAGCTAACAGGTGACGAGGTTCTTAATAATAACTTGACAGTGAGACTGTGACTGGGGGGGGGGGAAGGACAGGTTGTGGGGGGAAACCAAGCAGGCTACATGCTTTTTCTAATTTACGCCTAAGCTTAACCCCCG